>JASDQU010440211.1:40252-59152 GCA_032191745.1 Picea mariana | reverse complement strand
GAGAGAGAGAGAGAGAGAGAGAGATCATCCATGTGACACTCAAATTTCAAACTTACTATGTACCAAAAGAATTCTTAAACTATTTTCACAACATATAAAGTTCCAATAGTTGTTCCAGATGTATAAAATAATCATCAACTAAGATACCATAGATTCATATGTTATTGTTATGTTCCAAAGAGATTTGAAGGACAAAATGTGCAATGTGATCCATGTGACCATCAAATTTCAAACTTACTGTGTACCAAAAGAATTCTTAAACCATTTTCACCACATATAAAGTTCCAATTGTCGTTCCAAATGTATAAACCAACCATCAATTAAGATACCACAAATTCTTATGTTCAAAACTCAAGGTATTAATTATTGTTGAGATGAATTATGAGATGTTAAAACTTCAAGTAATATTTCTTAAGACAATAGTGTTGCCACATAAAAGCTTGAAAATTAAAGTGCTATTACATTACATATTTCCCATAGCATAAAAAAATATGACCAAACAATTCAGTGCTAGGGGAGGCTACATGTTTAGAGTGCTTATGTTGTGTATTGGGATCATATTCCACACATTAAAAACAAATCATCAATGAAAACATCTCAAAACAACTCATATCCATAAATCCTCACAATACTAGATTATAGCAACAATGTGCAAGTATGATTATTATGAGACAATATTAACCACAGAGGTTTTAGATTTTAGCACTTGTTATCATATCCCCAAAATATCATAAATAATTATGCCAAGGTAAACACGGTAACTTCTAGCGAGCAAGATGAGGGTTTGGGTGAATTTTGAGTGGTTTCAAGCATGTCGTTGGGATACCTCTAACATTATTTTATTAGATGCAATATATTAAAAATTCAAACTAGTGAAATGCTCAAAGAATTTTGCATCACTCTCATGCAAACCAATCCTCTCAAACCCTGAAAAAATGAACAATGAATTGATAAACCAACATTTAAAATGTGATTATTTTGGTATTTATTGCGGTCGTTCAAGTACCTTTAGCATCGATTTGACTCTTAGTGCTAATTAGATCACAAGTGATGCAAAAGGTTGTGAAAAATATGTTTATTTTATAATCCTAGCACCTAGGTATCTTGTTATCTGGTGATTTCCCTGTTGTAAATCAAATTAGCAGCGCACAAAACAAAATACACTTGTTGGGATAATCAACTCAAATAAATAGTGGAAGCAATAGTAGAAACAAAATCTTATACACAATACACAAAGATATTCTTCCCATCAACTAAGCTTTTCATTCAAATAACTTCAAATCTTACAAGGGCTCCCTTACTAGGAAAATGGCCCACTGAGAAATACATAAAACTTTAGATAACACTTGCAAACCCTAGCAACTCCTAGTATGTTGTACGACCTTGGAATTTCATGTTTTTCTAGATGCACGTGCCTTTCCTTAAGAAAGCCCATGTATATGGGCCTATCTCCACTTAAACCCGTGTACATGTGCACAAAGACTGTACGAAAAACTCCCTACGACGTGACCCTGCTGCTACAACTCCAATTTGCCGGAACTCCTTGTTGTTGCCTCTATTCTATCTTCTCCCTGACATGTATTGATCTATAGATGAAATTCCTTCTCCATGTATCCAAGATCTCCTTGATCAAAAGTTCTTCTATTCTCTTTGTGTCAAACAACCAACCTCCTCCTTTTACCCTAGCCTTGCTTTTATAATCTTGAGTTATGATCTAACCCTAATATCCAAATTGATTGATGGCTGAGATTAAATCTTGACTCACTTGAGTTAAATGGTTAATATTTAATTTATTAATGCTAATAACTCTAGCATTTTATTAAATAAACTCAACTAATCAATAAAATCACTTTACTTTAATAATTCCTTTAATTAAAGTAAAGTATCAAGGTAGAAGTATTTGGATGACTTCCACATGTCTAGACACTTAAACCTGTGTGGAAGTACCTATCCTACGCTACAAACATCAACACTCCGACCTCTTAGCAATGAAGGTATTCTGCACCACTCCAATTTTGTCCCTAAATAACACATACTTCTCTTTAATTAAGGGTTGGTCAGAATATCTGCAACCTGCTCATATGTGGAAACATACTAAAGCTTGTATTCTCCCTTCTAGATCCTATATCAGATGAAGTGATACCTAATCTAAATATTCTTGGACTTGTCATGGAATATTGGATTCTCAAAGAGTTTGATACAACTATGATTATCACAGTATATCATTGTTGGCTCCAACTCATGATCAAATAATATTGTAAGTAATTTGCAAATCCAAATGGTTTCACAACTAGCCATACTCACTGCCATGTACTTCACCTCTGCTAAACTGAGTGTTACAGAAGTCTACTTCCTACCGATCCTAAGCTGAAGCAACACCCTGAGGTGCTTTTTCTGTCTACTGCACTCCCTTCCCAGTATAAGTCTGAATATTCCTGCAACCTCACTCTATCACCTGCAAGATACCTCAATCCATACTCCATTGTACCTCTCAAGTATTTGAGCACATGCTTCATTGCTATCTAATGCACTTTCCTTGGATCCACGATGAACTAACTCAAGGTGTTCAGTAAAAAACATATATCTGGCCTGGTGCTGACCAAATACATCAAGGACCCTATCATCTTCTTGTATACCCCAAGATCCACCAACTCTGAATTTGAAGTGACAACCTTCTTTAGGTTGCTAACCATAGGTGTATCCATTGGTCTACAATATTCCATCCTGAATCTCCTTAATATCTCCACTGTGTACTTCCCTTGACCAAGAAAGATCTCTCCCGATATCTGCCATACCTCTAACCCCAAGAAGTAATTCATTAAGGCAATATCCTTTATCTTGAACTCTGTAGATAAATCTTCTTTGCACCCTGCAATAAGCTCCTTTGCACCTGTCATAAACAAATCATCCACATACAACACCAAGATGAGTGGATCAGTCCCAACATGTATGAAGTACAAGTTAGGATTTGCCTCAATCTTGGTAAATCCCATACTATGCAAGTATCTGTCAATCCTAAAATACCATGCCCTCGGTGCCTGTTTGAGTCCATACACGGCTTTCTTAAGCTTGCAAACATGAGAATCCTTCCAATGTACTTCAAATCCATAATGTTTCTCTATATATACTTCTTCCACAATGATCCCATTGAGGAAAGTTGTTTTCACATCCATCTGGTGAATCCTCCACCTCATAAGTGAAGTAATATAAATGACATCTTAAATATAAACACACACGGTGACTAAAGAAAATGTCTCCTCGTATTCCACTCCCTCTCTCTAGGAGAACCCTCTTGCCACAAACCTTGCCTTGAACTTCTCAATGCTACCATCTGCGGCATGATTGATCTTATAGAGCCACCTCCACTCACAACTGACTTCCCCTTTGGCCTCAACACTATGTACCAGACATCATTCCTCATGATATAGGTGTACTCCTCCACCATGGCATCCAAAAAAACTAGTTGATATGCTCCTTCCTCAAAACTAGAAGGTTTAGCATTAATGATGCTACTCATAAGCACCGTATAGTTTAGAAACATCCTCAGAGACCTGCTATCCTTGACTTCACTCCTATGAGCCTCACTATCATCCCTTAATGTCTACAATAGCTACCTGGGTCTCCTGATAGAATATGAAGGGGTTAACTCCTCTTCCCCACTCGAATTCTGACTCCCTAAACTGGAAGCGGTTGAGCGCTCCTCATCATTTGGAGCATATTTCTCCTCATCCTCTGTCACTGCTGATGACTCCTGAGATTTCCTAGATGCTAATTTATGCTTGAACTTAACATCTATACTCACAAATATCTTCTGCTATGATGGAATGAAGATCCTGTAATCCTTTGAGGTCTCACTATACCCCAGAAATATACCCTTATGTCATGAAGGCTCCAACTTTGTCCTCTTCTCCACAGGAACATGGATGTAGACTGGACAACCAAATATCCTCCAATTTCTTATCTCTGGCTTCACTCCTAAGAATACCTCCTCCGGAGTCTGTTCCTCCAATATCTTGTGATGACTCTTGTTTTGCACATATACTGCCAAGTTACATGCCTCTACTGAAAGAAACATAGGAAACTCCTGATCATGTATCATAGCCCTAACAAAACCGATGATGGACCGATTCTTTCTCTCCGCAACCCCATTTTTCTGAGGGTTGTATGAGACTATCAATTCCCTCCTGATCCTTGCCTCCTTGCAAAAATACTTGAATTCATTAGAGGCATACTCTCCCCCATTATCTAACCTCAAGATATTGATCTTCTACCCTTTCTCATTCTCCACCTGAGCCTCGAACTCCTGAAACCGACTGAAGAACTCATCCTTGGTCTTCATAAAGAAGATCTAGGTTTTCCTGGAAAATCATCAATGAACATCACATAGTATGACGTTCCCTGCACTGATGCTACTGACATCATCCCACTCACATATGAATGTATAAGACCCAAGATCCCCTTGGACCTACTCTCACTTCTTGGAAAAGCAACCTTGGAATTCTTGCTAAGTGAACACCCTTTGCACATTCCCTGCTGCTCAATATTGAACTTTGGAAGACTTGTAACAATCTCCCTTAGAATTGACAATGCCCTATAGTGTAGGTGTACCAACCTCATGTGCCATAGCTCACATAGGTTATCATTGTCATGTACCAAAGCATGAACAAGCTTGCATGTCAACCTGTATAAGTTATCCCAATGACCACTGATATGTTCGGGCTAGATTTCTCTAGATATATGAGTACTTTCTCTCTTTGAAAAGTAATGGAAAAACCACTATCCTTCACAACTGAGACTGAGGGCAAGTTATTCTTCAGTCTTGGTACATAAAGCACATCCTAGGCATCAAACGAACCTCCTGACTCAAGCTAGAACAAGAATTTTCCTTCTCCCTTCACTACATACTTGACATCATGACCAAGCTCCACATTGATCCCTGAGTCCTTCTCTATCATATTTTTGAATAGCTCCTGTGCTTCTATCATATGATGATATGCACCATTGTCCAAGTACCATGCACTCCTGGTAGTTGTGATGGTAGAAATACAAGAAACTAGTGAGAAATCCTTCTCAAACTGTTGCAAAATCATCTAGTTGTGTCATTGCTAATGTTGTTGTCTATGTCTTTCCTCTTCCCTTCTTCTTCTCTGGACAATGAGATGCATAATATCCATTCTTATGACATGCAAAGCACTTTATTTTCATCAAGTCCTTCTTCTTCCCTGACCATGAGGTTCCTTCATCACTATTACCCTGCTTGTTGGAACCCTTTCCTTTTCCCTTCATTGTCTTACTTACAAGGGTCAAGTTCTCATCACTACTTCCCTACTTGTTTCCTTTAGAATCCTTCCAAGTCTCTATTTGGATACATTCATCCCAAAGTCTCTGCCAATCTGGGATTTTTTCCTGAGCACAGACTCCCTTGAAAAATGGTTCCCAAGACTTGGGAAAACCATTCAATTCCACATTAACAAGGTCTACACCATCCAATTTCTCCCCTATAGCTGCAAGTTGATCATGTACTCGAGTGATCCTCATGAAGTAGCTAGTAACATTGTTAGATCTAGACATTTGTAGAGATTCACATTTATTTCTTAAGACCATCTTCCTATTGATGTTATTGCTTTGAAATAATCCTACCAGTGCATCAAATATCTCCTTGGATATATTCTTCTTGGATAAGTGTGGAATTATATGATCCTTAATTGAATCCAAGATTACCCATTGGGCTTTGATCTCATTCTTTTGGTGAATAGCCAAATCTTGCGGATCTGTCAGTGGAAGCACTACTTTGTCCACTATCTCCCAAAGGTCAAATTCCTTTAAAGCCAAAGTAACTCTTGCTTTCCAAGATATGAAGTTGGATGCTCCATCCAATTTGTCTTCAACTCTTAGACTTATTGTTGCCATCCCTTAGACCTAATAATCTACCCTAGAAATAACCTGTTGCTGAAACTGCCTCTGTACAATCCTATACGTGCACGTCACCACTCCAACCTGCATATGTACGTGCCTTTTCTTATTGAAACATGTATATGTATGAACCTTTGGATATTGAAACCCATGTATAACTCCATAGACTTTAAACCCTAGTTCTACTTCGATATGACTATTTCGCTAAAATCCAACCCTTGATTTCTGACTATTGGTTATAGATCTATTGAGAACTACTTATAGATATGATAAATATGTTGTTAATTTCCATGGATATGAAATCTAGCTTCCTCTCAGAGAGAGAGCTCTGATACCATGTTTATTTTATAATCCTGACACCTGGGTATCTTGTTATCTAGTGATTTCCTTGCTGTAAATTAAATTAGCAGCTCACAAAACATAATGCACTTGATGGAATAATCAACTAAAATAAATAACAGAAGTAATACTAGAAACCAAGTCTCATACAAAATACACAAAGATATTCTTCCCATCAACTAAGCTTATCATTCAAATAACTTCAAAGCTTACAAGGACTCCCTTACTAGGGAAATGGCCCACTGAGAAATACACAAAACTTTAGACAACACTTGCAAACCTTGGAAACTTCTCGTCTACCATACAAACCTGAACTTTCACATTTTTTGATATGTACGCACCTTTCCTTAAGAAAACCCGTGTATACACGTCTGTCTCCACTAAAACCCACGTACATATGCATAAAGAACATACAACAAACTTTGTACAGGGTGACCCTGCTATTACAACTCCAATCTGTTGGAACTCCTTATGGTTGCCCTTGTTGTCTCTTCTCCATGACCTGTATCGATTTCTAGATGAAAGTCCTTCTCTACCGATCGAAGATCTCCTTCAGAAAAATTCCTTCTCTTCTCTCTATGTCAAACAACCAACCTCCTCCTTTTACCCTAGCCTTTCTTTTATAATCTTGAGTTATGACCTAACCCTAATCTCCAAAGTGATTGGCGACTAAGATTAATTCTCATCTCACTTGAGATAAATGGCTAAGATTTAATTCACTAATGCTAATAGTTCTGGCATTTCATTAAATGAACTAAACTAATTAATAAAAACACTTTACTTCAATAATTCCTTTTATTAAATCAAAATATCAAGGTAGAAGGCTTTGGACGACTTCCTCATGTCTAAACACTTAGACTTGTGCAGAAGTACCTATCCAATGCTACAAACATCAACAAAAGAACATCCCAATGTGTATAAAATAGTGACCATACCTTTAATGGTAGATTTCTAGAAGTTTTTCAATCAAATACAAGTTCAAAACCATACGATTCCTTGGAATTTAGGAGCATGCTTAATCTAATCATTATAATTTTGTTAGATATATCGGCTAGTTATATAATTAAACCATGAGATCTATTGACTTGTAAAGCATCTTAAGTCAAATAAACTCTTAAAAAATGAAACACTTAAATCTTTTGACTTATTAAAACATCAATTCGGTTCATTAGGGTTTAAGTGCTAGATGCATTGTATTATGTAAATGAAAATAACAAGATCCAAGCATACAAATATTTGAAATATGTATTAATGTCAACCAAAACACCTAAATAGAAAATCAATGCAATATTTATCAGTGAAACAACATGATTTGCAAATGAAACTAAGTTCAATTAACTAGACATGGGAATTAGTATTCTAACGAAGTTAGAAGAAGGAGCAATCCAGATCTAACAAATTGACCCTTTAAAACCATAAATTGCAAAAATAACTAAGGAAAAGAAATTAAATCAAATATAGTAGACCAATGCCTACTCCACTTGAGATATGGGGAACATTAGATCTAACCTTGAGTGTAGTTCATATGTCTAAAATCTCGAATTCATAGGCACCAAGAAGGATTTCTTTGTGAGCATTGAATAAGACAATTGAAACCCTCATGTATGGTTGGGAGGTTGGTTCTAAGAGAATCCAACCCAAGTACTACAAGGTGAACTCTATATTTAACCTATTGTAAGAAGGTAGAACCCTAGGATGTCCAAACTCAATGCAAAGGAACAAAATATAAGTGATCACAAGGAACTAGGAAAGTTGAAATGTACCTTAGTTTCCTCCTCAATGAATCATGGTGCTATTCTATGACCTTGTAGTAGCTCATTCCTCTAGCATACCAACAAAATAACAACTATCTTCTACTATTCACTTGAACCCACAATCAAGAATAGATAAGATTCACAATAGAAGAAAAACTAAACCAGTCTCTTTCAATTATTCTTCAACAAATATAAATGAGGAGGAGCCCTCCCGATATAGATAAGGCACCTCATGAAACCATGGGTGAAAACCATGTCCAAATAAAAAACCATGAGTTAATACAATGTGCTAAGGTAAAACCTTGGGAAAATGCAATGAATGCCCTTGAAACTATCAACAAAAACCTCATGATCAAGAGTGCCCTCCATAAAATTCTCAATCATAAAGGAAAGGTCACACACATGGTATATAAAAGCTCATGAATGAGTGAACCCTCCCCAAAATGTGATAACCATTGAGGAAAAGATATGAATGATCTTACTCAAGAATTTTAAGACTTTACTTGGATAAAGAAAAGTAGATGGGAATATCACCCTATGTTTATAGCCAACAAAAATAACATCCTAACTCACAAGTATTAATTACAAGTGCTTAGGCTAGTCTTTTATCAACAAAACGCTTGCTGGAAATTTACTTTTTATGTAATTTTATGAATATAACAGTTGCTGAAATAATTGTAAGATCAGAAGTAAAGACACCAATATGATAATCAAGACAGTTGAGACATAAAGAAATCCTTTATTTCATTCCAATTCACCAAAGAGTCATTTTCTTTACAAAATCTCATACAAAAATCTTGGACCAAAGTCAAACTTAGACATCCTCGATGGAACATACAAAAGGACCTTCGACAAAAACCAAAACTGAACTCTAAAAGTTGGATCAACTTACCACAGATTGCTGCCTACTCGACTCTGCACAATAGTCTTTATCAGTCATGAAAATTAATTCATAGACAGACAAGTCTACGCAGACTATCAAAGATAGATCAACACCTCTGAAAAGCAAGTGTCTGAAAGATTTGATTCAACCCTGAATATTGTTGTCTACAATAAGACCCTACGATCACAAAAGAGAATTAGGCTATGCTGAATATATGAATGAATGAAAACTGAACTTTCTCAACATAAACTCAAAGAGCAAACCTTAGCATGCTTCTGCTTCTATCCCCCCTTTCCTTTTGCTTTTAACAAGTTAGAATTGGTTGAAGTAGTTACACCAACTCATTAGTTAAGTTAACTAAAAAACTCAACTAACTTTAGTTAGGGGGAAAAGTAATAATTATAATAAGGGTCATAAATAAATAATAACTAGTAGGTGGGACCCCTTGTGATTCCTTTTAGTTCATGACAATCATAACAATCATAACAATCATAACATAACCATTAGTTAAGCAAACACACCTCCTTGTGTCTCCCATCAACATATTTACTTTTGGCAATTTTAGCTCATGAAATTTGAAATTGTTTCAAAAAGTAATACTCATATATCCAAAATAAAACATGCTGTCCAAAGATCCATGAAGTCAACTGTCATAAAACAATAGATAACATAAAACTCAAAAACCATATTTCCTAGTCTGTGATGCAACCCTTCCTTGGTTGCTGCTGTCACCTCTTGATTTTCCTGAGTTTGCCTTTGGCTGTGTAGAGCCTTTAGGCTTAATATCGCTAATCACATGGGAACAATCGTCCCTCAATTGCATCCGGAAAGACACAGATTTGTTGGAGACATTAGAGGGTGAGGAAGGGGCAACAACGACTTTTCCTTTATCAAGTGCATAGTGGGATTCAATTTTTAATCTCTTGCTAACATGGGAGGATTGCACTGGCGAGTGGTCAGGGGCATCTTAGGCAATGTGGTTCAAAGGTGGAGGAGTAGGCAAGGACAAGTTAGGCCAGCCACGATGTTGGGAGACTGCTGGGTGGACAATCTCCTACCATCCATCATTTTCAGGGACCTCTGATTGTAAGGAGACATGATGAGGTACATGGATACTGAGGGATTGCAGGGCTTGGAAAGGAGGCCTTTCAGGCATAGGTTGGACTATTCCCTGCCCAATCTAGTTAAAAAATCTAGCATGAAACAATTGGCCAAGATCTTCCAAATCAACATCAAAATGTATGGAGAACCTGGGCCTTCTTGGGCCTCGGTTCCAGTTACCTCTGCCTTTGTTTCCTTGGCTGAAAAAAACTCATCTTGCATGCGTGATTGATTAGCAAATAGTGTTTTAAATAAACTTACATGACAACTCTTAAAAATATGAAATATATTTGGCTCAGAATATATCAGACTCATGCAATCCAATCCATACAAATTGTTTACTGTTAATCAATGAGCAGGGGAGTGAAAAAGGGTCCTGGGACATGTGAGGGGTTTGTATTGAGAGAAAATATGATATAATGAAAGGGGATAAGACATGGTCACTGCTCAATGACAACAATAATCAACTGTCAAACAACCAATAAAACCTCACTGTTATTCACACAAGACACTGCCACTTGCATCCAATTTAACACAGAAATTCCCTTGACTGTAATCAATCTCAAAACATGGGGTGAAAAAAAATGAAATGGGAAGGTGATAGGATTTGTAATTAGCGGAAAATGAGATAATGGGAGGGGAAGATAACACTTATTGTTCATGAGATTAATCAAGTGATCCATAAAACATTCTACATTAAGACTAGATGCACCAACCAACAATCATCATGACCGAATAACAATTCATGTGTATTTAACTAGTTCACTATCCAAAATATCCAACAAAGTGCCATCATAGAACAATAAGTATTCCACATAATTTGTAAGAGGTTTTGTTCCTTTCCTTTAACACACTATGCATCTTATAACAATTTACGAACAATACCCTTCCAATCTGTAACTATCAAAATCAACCACTGCCCATGCATTTATTCAATCCACAACTATACTCAAAGTCAAATGAAGTCACTATTATTGCAGTAGAAACCATCAAAACGCAATGATATTGGTTAACATATATATGCAGTAACCAAAATAATCAAGACCAAATTCCACGCCTGAAATGAAAATACAACCAACAACCATCATTTAGACACAAGCTATGCACAGAGTAAATTGCCCAGGCAATGCAGTTCTACCACTGTAAAAGAAAAACAATTCAACGTGACTTAAAAACTAGGCCACCTATCCAACACGTCTGACATGCCTATTTAACAGCTGGTTGATTACAATAAATAACAAGTTTAAACTTTTGTGGGTGCCTCTTCGTGTGAAAACTAAGCTATCCATACTACACATAGTGTGCAACTAACAAAACTCACGGTGCAACATTTCCATTTAACACAATCAAACACACAGTCACGATAATAACTCAACATATCGCGTTGAGATACGATTTAATCACACTGTGGTCAACCATGTTGTGCACATTCAGGCCTATTCAACCAACAACACAAGGCTGCAGTGGGTATCCTTTCCACAGTCATCCAATTTAGTAGTCGTTCGGCCCAAAAGAGAACCTTAGTTACCATGACCATTATCTATTTGCAACCACCCAACGCGACCTGAGCAACGTTAAACATTTTCACTGATGATGGCTTAACATTCAAAAATCATTAGTGCAAAAACCAATGATCATGTATCTTCCAAACAATTTGCCACTGTTGAAGAAAATCAATCAATCGAACAAGCTGTGGTAGCTATGCATACCCACACATCCAATTGAATCGGGGCAGGGCCCCTTTCTAGTAACAATACTGAGGTATTAACATAAGGACAGTGACTGTTAGTTTTGAAGGTGAAATTCTCAACGAAGGGTTTATTCTCATCATCATAGGTGCAATAACTAAATTATAAAACAACAGGACTGCCATATGACCAATCTGGGCGAATTGTATTCACCAGTACTCGACCATACATTCGACCCACGATAACCTGTAGCAACTTGACAGGCACGACAATCTCCTCTACAAAGTCGAGACTAGAGGGTTAAGGTCTACTTTGTAGCCGACACTAGGGAACGAAGCCAACTCCTCGCAACAGTGGAACTTTCGAGGCCAAAGGTGTGCACACAGAGAGAACATGAGTCATTTGTGGATAGGTAACAATCCATGGTGGGGAAAAAAGAAAGACGAGGCTCTTATTCAGTTGGGAAATTTAATTTATGCACACATGTTATAACCCTCATGTTATTTGTCCAACTACCACAGTACTGAGGTGGAGACAGGGTCGAGTTAAGAACAAAACACTCATTTCGTGACCCTTAGTGGTGGAACAACCAATGCCGAGCTGAAACACAACATAATGACGCATAAGACCTTCGACCATTAAACCCAGGAAAGCCAGAGACTAGGTATAGTAATAATGCATGAAGATAGTTTCCACCCAAGACTTAAACAAAAACCCTCCAATTGAACCAATAGTAGTAACAGAGAGCCATCACCAGGAAGATGGATCCTGATCTGGATTCGAAACGTCAACAATCTATTGACTACACTATGGCTTTTCCGATCAAAACCGAAAATCCCACCCACAACAATCTCACTCATCAACCTCTACAAATTCAGAAATATTACAGGAAGGCCCATCCATCTTCCATTCAAACACAAAAAATTCACACAGTTGCATGCTTAGGATAAACACAAACCCATACACCTGAGCCAATAATCATTTCATAACCAGAGCAAATTCAAGAATGGCAAAAAAAAAGGACATACCTGTGAATCGAATTCGCTAAAATGAGAGCCGACCGAGTGATTCCTCCTTGCTAAAATTTCGGAGCTTAAACCAACAACAAGAATGAACAATAGCCCGATTAGGGTGGCGACCATCGAAGGAGTAAAGGTGACGTGCAGTAAATGCACATCGCCTCCACCCACATTACATTAACTCATCAGTACATGCCAACAAGCCCTTCATTAAAACCATTAATTTAAAATCTGCGTTGGAATCTACATCAATTTCTTGCGAATTGCACCATCCACATCATATATCCAATTTCTAACTGGCCCATATTATATGTCAACTATACGATCCAAGAAATCATGTATAGAATTATCACCAATAACACGATCAATCTGTACCATAGCCTAATCACCATGCATAAAGATCATATAACTCAATTAAAAACGCTTGACCATTAACTTCCATTCCCTTCTCAAAAGCGCCTCCCATATTCATATTCCCAATATAACTCAATTAAATCGTATACTATCATATTGCTATCTAGATTTAACCATAATCATTTAGTCTTTTATGCATGTAGTATAGTAAAACTGCAGAATTGGATCCTTTACTTTTGCATTTGTTGTAGTATTGTGTCTTTCTCAAAACCCGCCCTTCATGTATTTTTACTAACATGTTTGTTGTGCAGGCATGATCAGAACATATATCAATGATATATAGGCTGTAAAACATAAAGAATCAACATTTCCAAGGCTCAACTCATACCAACAAGTACAATATCTCGTCAACCATGTAAACCGTGTCACACATCATCACAATATCAAAAATAACAGTTCTGATCTTCAATAGTTCAAGGGGGTCCCACCTACTAGTATTATTTAGTTTTTATAATAATAGGCTTTAGCAATACTTTGCGGGTGAAACTTCATTGATGTTTTCAATCGTCAACACTAACCACCTCCATAAATTATGTGCATGGTCAATATGATGCCTAGAAATAAGTTCTCCCCCTCAAGAAACTCCATGAAGCAAGGTATGATGAATCTCAACATGAAGTGGCCTCAAAGAGGGGTGACGTCATGTAGCATGTGTGGTCACATAAGGTGAGGTGCTCTAGAAACAAGTGGTACATGTGGCATCATAAACAAGGCATTCCATCAATAAGTGTATAAATGGAGTCATAACCAAATCATACCAGCTCATAACAACATGTAATTGCCTCATAACTAACCCCAACAACCTCAACAACCACACATCTGTGGTCATCAAGGCATAACTAGCCACATGTGTGGGAATATATATCCAACAAAGCAAGTGCGCCCTCCAAGAATGGTCCATGTGGTACATGATGATGTGGAGTCCCTGTTATCATCCAATGCACCATAACAAGTCCCATTGCAGTGACACATATCCCAATGAAGTACATAGATCCTAATGTTTATAGATATGATTGTATACATGTACATAGACCCCAAGTCAACAACACAGATCCCAATGTAGTGTCATGGATCCCAAGGTGAGTACAAAAATCTCAAGGGATGGTACATGGATCCCAATGTATATATGCCACGTCCCTCAATGCATGTACACAGATCCCAATGCAAGGTGCCCACTTACATTGGTGGGTCTAACCCATTTACAAGTCATTAGGTGATGCACACGTAGTGATTTCTTCTAGCAACAACACAACATAAGTTAATTTTAATATTTGCCTGATTTCTACCATGGGAGTACAACCCTAACCCTTATTACATGTGACAAATCCTAAGGCAAGAGGTATTTCCTAGATCACTAAGTTAGATGTAGGTGATATGATGAATAACTTATGGAAGGGGAAAGGGAAACTAATCTGGGTTGTAAATAGAATAGAATGAAAGGCATGGATATGAATGGAAACACACACACACATAGAAATATAGTAGAGAGCACAATAATAAAGTGAAACCCAAGTTCTATTAACGAATGAAATAGGAAAAGACTATAAAATGCGAAGTAATACAAGCTAGCTAGAATGGTGGGACCTTATCTTTGAAGAGAGAGATGTCGGCTATGCTCATTCACAAGCTACCATTGCAAGAGTGAAAATGTCATTTTTAACATAATGTACCAAACCCTAAGAGGTAATAATCCTAACAATCCAAAACCCCATCTCTAGGAGACAAAGCGCTAAAAAGGATTTCGGGCCCGAGGTAGCTAGTTGATACGTCAACTTCCTAGGAGTGCAAATTTTGCATACAATATATTTTTGGGGTGCACAATAGCTTGTTGAAAAGATATAATTGAGAAGCACAATTGTTGGCAATCCTAGAAAGTCCATGCCCAACCAGGCCCCTCAATGGCCAAAAAACATCATTTAAGGCCTTAAAACGACCCCAAAAGCTTATGACCTAAATAACTGTAGATAAAAAAACTACGAAGATGGAGAACCATGTTGAGTCAGTGGAAGAGATGGGTGGCCATCAATGTTCACCTGGATTAGTCCTCCTCCCTTAGAAAGAAAAGGTCCCCATTGCGTCAACTTCCCTCATTGGGGAAACTTTTGTTGAATCTCACTCCTCCTGAGCCACTTGCCTTGGTGAAGAAGTTGTCCTGCTTTGACAACCTGAAAGAGTTTCATGTTTTGCTGGAAGGTTCCCTTCCTCTTGGTGTCCATGATATAATCCATTGTAGCCTTCTCAATGTTGTCAAGATTGAGTTTTGGAGGGACCAATTTCTAAGCCACATTCGAAGTGTCCAATAGGGGTGGAAAATATGGTTGAAACAACTCCATATTAAATATTGGGTGCAAGCCAAGGAAAAGGGGAATAATTAATTCAAAATAATTCTCACCCACAACCTTTGTGATGGTGTAAGGCCCATATCAAAGTGGCGTGAGCTTCCTATGGGGGCCTGTGAAGTGATCTTTCTACAAATGTAACCATACCTTATCACCAACCTGAAAATTTTGTGGAACCCAATGCTAGTCATGTCGTTGCTTATACTTTGAGTTGGGTTTATGGAGGATATCATGAACCTATTGTTGGATGTGTTGTATTCATTCAACAAATTTGTTTGCTCTATCTGCCTTAGTCTAAGCATGGGAGGACTATTCTTATGAAGATGATATAGGTAGAGCTACATCAATGTGGGCCAATAGAGTTGTAGAGGGATCTATTGTAGCTATGTTGAACATATGGAAGGATCTCATCCCATGTACGCAAATGCTTGGAGTTCTACATGTGTAGGACATGTACAATCATCCTATTGACAACTTCTATTTGGCCATCTATTTTGGGGTGGAAGGCAATCAATTTGGTCAGATTGGTGTCCATTAGAGACCATAGACTGGACTAGAAGGTACCGAGGAACTGTTGGCCCTCGACCAAGTTTTTAGGAAACCTTGGTCAAATTTGGCCCACTTTTGGACTTTGACACATTGTTCGAAGAAGGAGCACCCAGGCGGAGCTGAGATCGTGGATCTCACCGATTTTGAGGGTTAAGTGGACCCAATAAAAGGTCCTCTAGGGTTTTTGTAATGGAATTTAGGGGATGTCGGCCCATGGGATTTTTCCATGTTTAGGCCTTATTGTAAGGGTTTGTAAGATATAAATAAAGAAGACTGTATTGTAAAAGTAGCAAACAGGCAAGCGAAGTGAATCTAGTTCTGTGTGAACAGAGTTTCTTTGTGCAAAGGAATGTATGTATGTGGTTATGATTCTATAGAGGGTGAAAGTGCTATGATATAAGGTTTTGGTTATGTGCATTTCACCTAGCTTGGGAAGGAGGATCTGGTGCTCAGTGCGCAGATCTCCTGTCTGGTGCAAAGTTCGACTCTATGGCTTAGTGCACATGAGTGAATGAATGTAAGATTCAAGCACATAATAAAAGAGGTGAAGTGGTTGGTGGACATATCCCCACACTGGGGTGGACCACGTATATATGGTGTCTCATGGTTTTCTTTGTGCAATGTTATCTATGTTATGTTTTGCTTAGTGCTTAGATTAGATGTGTAATGAATATGCATGTGTTGCTTAAATGCGTGGCTTATGTTAAAATGCTATATCTGATCCACAGTGCCAAGTGCTAAGTGTTTAAGGTGCATAAGATTTTGTTATTACTACGCTAGATCTATCTTAGATTATGTTCTGCGATGTTAATAAGGTGACTAAACTAATGCATGTCACTTCCTAAGTGTTAACATAACCCCAATTCTGTCCTAGTCTGAAGGCTAGGGCACAGTTGAAAGAAAGAGTTGATTTGAGTAAATTTAATGGAAATGAAGAAAAATATGTTATTCCTATGCATAGAAAGCGTTTTTGGACTAATAAGTGGATGAAGGAACCTAGAAAGAATTTTTTCAGATTGTAGTTCTAGCACTATGATCCTAAGGGAAGTGCGCAGTACATAAAAGGTGGGAGAATATTTAAAAGAAAAAGAGGAATGACATTGTGTTATAATTGCAGAAGGCCGAGACATCTTGCTAAGGATTGTCCCGAGGTAGGCCCTATTTGTCTTTGTTGTAAGGTTATTGGTCATAAGGTTGAGGATGGTCCAAGGATTATTAATAAAGTTGAAAGGATGAACATGAGACAAGAAAACTATGAAGAAAGTCAAGAGACGAAGGGAATATTAGAAAGTCATAAAGAGAAAGAATCAGAGGAAGTTCAGACTACGTTATTACAGTTGAAGGAAACGATGGATGTTCGTAAAGATGTCAGTTTACCAGAGATCCCGAAAGCAAAACAATGCATAAGTGCAAGAATAGAAGACTTTGACATAGACTGAGTCTTAGATGAAGAAACACAAGTGAATATTATGATAGAAGAAACTTGGGGAATTTTGGGAAAGCCTACTGTGGTACCTTCGTTGGGAAGGATAGGCTTGTTTAAGGGAAATATAATAACCCTATGTGGAAGATTTACTAATGTACCTATTATTGTTCATGGAACATCGAATGAAGAGGAATTTGAAGTCATTAAGTTTGTTGGGGACAACGCCCCTTTCCCACTTTTGTTAGGTAAGACTTGGATTGAGAAGGATCAGAATAGAAGGAAAGAAGAGGAAGAAGCTACAAAAAAAGAAAAAGAAAGAACTAAGGGATTTCATAGCTAGAAAAATAGACCGACTAATAGAAGAACGAGAGGATAAGTCGAAGCAACAAAACAGGAGGAACATAAAATAAGAGAATTAGCTATCAAGGTTGAAAGAATGTGTTGGCCCTTGACCAAGTTTTGGGAACACTTGGTCATATTTGACCATTTTTGGAACTTCGACATCCTATCGAAGATGGAGAGCCAGACGAAGCAGAGATTGCAGAATCTCAACCCACTTTTGGGTCCCTTTTAGGGTTTTGGGAATATGTAATGGGTAAGGGATGTCGGCCCGTGGGTTTACCCACGCTTAGGACCATTTTGTATGTATAAATAGACATGTAACAATCTAGTAGAAGGGAAATGGTATTGTATCTATGTAATGTATGCTAAGTGCAAGTAAGATCTGTAAGAGCTTAGTGCCTATATGAGACTTGCAGAAACTGAGTGCAAGTTACTGTAAGAAGTTGTAGAGGGATTTTTGCTATAACACAAGGAAGAAGGATCTAGCGGCCTACGCAGATCTTCTGTCCCGTGCGCAATAGGGTTTGGTGGATCTATGCTTGTAACCAATTGGATGACAATAATAAATAAGAAGAGTTGGTGGATGTAGCCCCAGGGTGGGGGTGAACCACGCAAATCTGTGTGTTATGCTTTGTGCCTTGACTTGATGTGCTTATCTCTGCTTTTGCTAAGTGCTTAGATATACTTAGATAGATCTATTTATGCTTTATGCTTAATAGATGTGTATGAATAGTAGATCTAATATGTATGAAGATGCTTAGTTCTGATCTACTGGATTTGATTTGTTTTACTGTTGCTAAGTACTAAGATACCTTAGATCTAAGTGAAAGCTGTGATGCTATGTGCTATCTGTGAAGTATAATAAGGGTTAAATATTGACTAATGATCGATGCTAAGTGCTCTGTAAGCGATATAATCACAGATCTATGTCCCAGCTAAGGTTGCAGACACTTGAGTCCTGCAACCATCCCTGCCTCTACCTCAGGTGAGACTTAATCTGCTTCGCAGGTGTTGCCGAAAGGGCTGATAGTTAGGGTTTTGTTGGTGCGCTCTTGTAGCATTGAACCCTGGGTCTGCCCCTGTGCCAACAAATGGTTCCATTGCCGGGATCTGAAACTGTGATTGCTGGGAAC
>JASDQU010440211.1:10548-39903 GCA_032191745.1 Picea mariana | reverse complement strand
TTTCACGACATTTAAAGTTCCAATAGTTGTTCTAGATGTATAAACCAATCATCAACTAAGATACCACAGATTCATATGTTATTTTTATGTTCCAAAGAGATTTGAAGGACAAAATGTGGAATGTAATCAATGTGACCATCAAATTTCAAACTTACTATGTACCAAAAGAATTCTTAAACCATTTTCACCACATATAAAGTTCCAATTGTTGTTCCAAATGTATAAACCAATCATCAACTAAGATACCACAAATTCTTATGTTCAAAACTCAAGGTATTAATTATTGTTGAGATGAATTATGAGATGTTAAAACTTCAAGTGATATTTCTTAAGACGATAGTGTCGCCACATAAAAGATTGAAAATTAAAGTGCTATTACATTACATATTTCCCATAGCATAAAAAAATATGATCAAACAATTCAGTGCTAGGGGAGGCTACATGTTTAAAGTGCTTATGTTGTGTATTGGGATCATATTCCACACATTAAAAACAAAGCATCAATGACAACATCTCAAAACAATTCATATCCATAAATCCTCACAATACTAGAGTATACTAGCAATGTGCAAGTATGATTATTATGAGACAATATTAACCACAAAGGTTTTAGATTTTATCACTTGTTATCATATTCCCAAAATAGCATAAATAATTATGCCAAAGTAAACACGGTAATTTCTAGCGAGCAAGATCAAGATTTGGGTGAATTTTGAGTGGTTTCAAGTATGTTCTTGGGAGACCTCTAGCATTATTTTATTAGATGCAATATATTAAATATTCAAACTAGTGAAATGCTCAAAGAATTTTGCATCACTCTCATGCAAACCAATCCCGTCAAACCCTGAAACAATGAACAATGAATTGATAAACCAACATTTAAAATGTGTTTCTTTTGGTATTTATTGCGATTGTTCAAGCACCTTTAGCATCGATTTGACTCTTAGTGCTAATTAGATCGCAAGTGATGCAAAAGGTTGTGAAAATGATGGTTTTATAATCCTAGCACCTAGCTATCTTGCTATCTGGTGATTTCCCTGTTGTAAATCAAATTAGCAGCGCACAAAACAAAATACACTTGCTGGGATAATCAATTCAAATAAACACTAGAAGCAATACTAGAAACCAAATCTTATACACAATACACAAATATATTCTTCCCATCAACTAAGCTTTTCATTCAAATAACTTCAAAGCTTACAAGGGCTCCCTTACTAGGAAAATGGCCTACTGAGAAATATAAAAAACTTTAGATAATACTTGCAAACCTAGCAACTCCTGGTCTATTGTATGACCCTGGAATTTCATGTTTTTTTAGTTGCACGTATTTCATGATTTTCTGGATGGGTAAAATCTACAATGGAAGACCCGTACGGGACCGAACCACTCGTTCCTAGGGTTCATTAAACATACTCAAAGGGACTTGTCCAAAGGACAAGCTTACAGATGAGCATTTGTTATCCTCCTCATACTCATTAAAAAATAAAGAGGTACTCGCCAAGCATGATGGGGGAAATTTGGGAAGGGAATCTGTATTTGAAATCCGTATTCATGGAAACAATCACTATCGAACATGACATCTTCCACCATTTTGTGTCGAAATTGGGAAATCCGCTTGTCTTCTGTCACACATGCCTTGGGAAACTATATCTTACCTTGTGATCTTCATCAAGTCAGTGCTGTCAAAACCTTTGTTATGTCAATGTTCTAGAGAAGTTCAACCTAAGCCTTCTATTGTGTCACTCCTTTCTGCAGTCATTTATGCCTCCGATCTCATTGGCCATCCCTAAGTTAGTCCTAAAAAAAATCTATTATGAATTATCACTACAAATTATTTTGAGTCATGTTTCGTGTTGTTGCTGGGGGATACATCAAGGCCCTCCTGGGATGAATCACTTCTTGTCGACGCCAAATCATTATCCATGAAGCTAATTTAGAAGCTACATTAGTACCTTGGAACTTGCATACTCTAATGGCAAGTATCCTCGCTTTTGACAGGGTTTTTGTTATTGACCTTTGATCCTAAGATTTCTTTGAATGTTCGACTTGAACTCATCAATTCACATTCAAAGGATTGTACTTAAAGTACCTTAAGAGTCATTAACATCAATGGTGATCTCTCTCTCACTTGTTAATTATATACATCAATGACCAGTAATCAAATGGTTTCTACCATGTTTGAATCCAAAACATCTATTCACACGGTGATAATCTTACTACGAAAATAGGAATGAGGTGAAGACCCCAGGGGATTCTCTTTTGATTTTAATTTCCTAGGTTGTGATGCAAAGTATTCAGAGTAATGTTGTCACATACATCCATATTGTATTGATTCGTGGCTATGTTCTTGTCATAATTCATAGATCCACAATGTATATTCTAGTGGCTATGAGTTCCTTAAATCACGACGATATGGATCCATGATGTAATCTTGGTGGCCATATCATTAGTAGATGATAATCATGGATCTGCAATGTATCAATCGACAACCTTGCTCAGTGATGATATTATGAGTATGGGGATGCCTACCTCAGTGATGATAAATTATTTAACTGCATTTTTCCTTGTGTTTTGACAGGCCTCCAACCGACGTGTTCTTTGTTTCAATACCCATCAGGCAATGCATTTCAGCTATCAAAATTTCTAACTTCATACTTTGGGGGGCATTTTGTTACCCAACATTTTTTCCCAGCTGCTTATACTGTCTATTCTATGAAACTTTAAAAACATAATAATTTGGAAGGAGAGTTGGGAAGAAGTCAGTTGGAAACAAGCAACTCCATTAAATCCCTAAATTAAAGAACTGTTGTTAGTTTCACTCTAGCCAGGTGCGACAACTCTACTTGTCACAGTTTGCATCTCTACCAAGTGCAACAATGTCACTTTTTGCTCAGATATAAGGGTGCGACAAACTTTCGTACATGGGAAAAATAAGAGATTCTTGAAGCTTCTAGAAGAGAAGCTTCGATGATGTGTTTTTTACCAATCGGTGTGGATCTCACCCACATCTCTTGATTTGGTGAGATCCTAACCTCTTCATGTCTTCCTCTCTACTCTATAAAAGAGGCAACTTCTAAAGGAAAAGGGAGAAAAATAGAGGAATAATGAAATTATGGTGAATTGAAAAGAGATCCAGATTTTTAATTGAGATTTTTTGAATCTCACTTTGGCCCTAAGAGATTTAGTTGTGCTAAAGTGTTCTAATGATGATGATAACATCTATGGAGGCTATGAGGGTATTGAAGCATTGAACTGCTGGAAGGATATTGTCAATGCTAAGGCATCGATTGTAATCTGTTTCCTAATGATTTAATACAGTGATACATTTTCCTTTCCTAACTAAGATTGTCAATGATCTTTGTGTGTATTTTTCCTTGGCTATTTACATAGGTTCATTGAGATATATAGATATTGGTTGCTTTCACTATTTTGTTTGTTCCTCTTGCAGATCTCTATTTTTATGAAACATTTAATCGATAATTTGGGGTTACAACTTGCAAGGACAAACACCGATTAAAAAAGGTATGAACTTCTATCTTTTATGTTTCTTTTGAACCTAAGGAAAATAGTGTATTCTGTTTTGTTTTGTTCTAGTTTCGGGTGCCTGAACTAGGGATATTGGTCTATGTCCACATTCACTAATTTATCCACAACAATAGAGGAAGAAGAAAATCCAAACAAACTCTTATTTTTTAATACCTCATATAAAGTCGGTGGTAGCTGCAGAGAATGGAGTGACATATATGATTTTTTGGAGGATGGTGACTTCTCCAATGAATATCAAGAAGATGCAGATCACCTAGTAGAAGTTTAGATCTCTTCTTTGCACAAGATCACTGCCAGAGAAAACCTCACACCCTATACAGACATGGTTCACTGGATAACATGTCATGTAAGTTTAGATACTTGCACTATACTAAGTGATTCAAAACAAGTAGTTGGGTCATTCCGCCCTGATCATTTAGAGGCAATGTATGCATTACCTACACCAAAAACAAACCTAGATGAGAAATTTCTTGATGCTTTTGTTAATAAAGAATTCATTGGTGAAGAAATACAGATGGCCGAGATAATTAAAGAATGGTTAGTGGATGACTCTAATTTCAAAATTAGAATCAAAGGGTTATACCATACCAACAGTCTAAAGGAATCAATGATGACAATGGTTGATATGTTAAGTCGATTATTCGGAGAA
This sequence comes from Picea mariana, assembly GCA_032191745.1. Classification (NCBI taxonomy): domain Eukaryota; kingdom Viridiplantae; phylum Streptophyta; class Pinopsida; order Pinales; family Pinaceae; genus Picea; species Picea mariana. Next base: position 35,708 of record JASDQU010440211.1, on the reverse strand, counting down.
CCCAATACACTTGGGTTTAAACTAGAATAGGTTCCCTTAATACATCAGGTGTTAAATGAAGGAACCATATTCAATTGGGTAGCCATCCTATCCAACAATATGAAGAAACAAATTGAAAATATAATAGAAACTCCTCCTATGTTTATTCCTTAGTTCTTAATGTCCGACTATGTGGTAGACATAGTATGCGCAAAAACCCCATTTCCATTGATGAAATGGAATTGGGATCCAAGACAACAACCCATCCATATTTATTGCGACAAACTCTAGGTATTCAATGCCAATCAATGTTTTTATGAAATCTGCAATAACTTTATGGTTCCTCTACATCAATTATTATTCAACCATGCACCTCCTAGATTTTCAAATGATGCCATGGAAACAATTTCATCCATAGGGGAATGGTTTATTGAATAATTTTTTTCCTATTTGAGAATTTATGGTTGTGAGGGCCCACCCCATTATCTCCCAAAATATGTTCCAGATAGACTTACTATAAGGGAAATAAATTATCAACCGGAAGGAACATGTATAACATTGGCCTTTCAAATTGGTTCAAAGAAAGTTTGCCATGTATTTCCAATCAAATTGGGGTTTTACTCTTTATCCGATTATCAACATGCCATAATTGAAGTAACAACCATAGACAAGATTCAACTATCATGCATTTCTTTTAAGAAACACGATCCCTTGCAAATCGTACATAATCATTGCCAATGTTTAAGCAATTTCAGAGGATCCAGTCATGAAAATATTCCTTTTAATAAAGTGTTTCAAAAAAATCAGTCTTACGAAGAGGTGTGTAAAAGAGTGTAAGAAATCCCAGAAGGTACCAAGAAAGATGAATTATTGGCATTTCAAAGACATAGGAATTCATCCCTTGGGAAATTATTTACTATTGATCATCAACTTCGTCTAGGTCAGGATAAGCAATTAGAACTTGGAAACACATCTTAGCAAATTCAAGACCAAGCAACACCTCGTAAAATCAATACTTATAATGGTCAACCAAAAGGAGGCATGGGCACCATCACAATTACTGCTATTTCAAAGACTCCTTTGGCATCGATTCTAGGTAGTTCTTCTGATGAAATCATTCCTTTTGAGCAATTGGAACCATTTTTTGATGAGGTACCTTCTTTAGGAGAATATTTTTTCATCCATTAGAAAAATAATTGTTATTAAGGTTGGTTGTCATTGATTTCAACCCTTGAAGAAAGTCCGGTAGCGAATTACGGTAGCACAAAGGTTTGGGTAACGGACCCAAGGTTGTTTCATGTATAATGGTATGAGCTTTAATATATTTGAAGGTAATACTATTCTATATGGATATTACATGTCATGCTATTTCTGGTGGTATGTGGAACGTCACATAACTCCTCATGGTTTGAGAGTTATGGCCTTACGAAGTTGGAGGACCCTCATATGTTGGCTTGAAGCCCCAAAAGGTCAAACAAGTCAAAGAGCTTGCAAAGAAGAAATTATTGTTTAAATGATAAATTAAAGTGACAAAGTCAAGAAGGATTATTTAAATAATAAAGTGAAGTGACAAAANAGGAGGAATATTTAAATGATAAAGTAATGGAGAAATTTCTAATTATGGAAAGTGGTTAACCCTAAAAATGAAGAAAATAGGTTAAGTGACCTATAAATGGGTTAATTGACCTATAAATGGGTTAAGTGACCTAGAAATAGGTTAAGTGACCTAGAAATAGGTTAAGTGACCTAGAAGATGCTTCTAAGGAAGCTACTTCGAGAGTATAAATAAGAGGCAAGGCTCTCTCATTTTACATCACACTTGAGAATATTGAATATCTATAGGTGACTGAGGTAACCAAAGGATATATAAGCTGAATTTTAGAGGGAAGGTGAAGAAAAGAAGGCCAGAATTCAAGGAAGGATAAATTCTTTTGATGATGCTTTCCAAGGTATGTTATTTACAGGTCATCTCACCATTTTTGCAATAACCTTTTTTATAGAACAATTCAGATCATGAAATTGATAGGACATTGAGGAAACATATCCAAGTATTTGTTGTAAAAATGTCAGCTTGTGGGTCGTTGTATTTTTGGAGTTACACTCTGTGGAAAATAGGGTTTGTGGCTAGTCCTGAAACTAGTCTAAAACAAGTGTTTCAGGTAAAAACATCATAAATTCTTCATAACAGATCCAATTTCAGTAACACCAAATGTGTTGGTTAGAGTACAGTCATTAGTATTCTGTGTAACATTTTTAGATCCATTCAACAAATATTCTGTGCGGCGCACGCTCTACAAGGTCGCTCTCTAGAGTAACCCAGAATTCAACAAGGTATGCCATTTTTGCTATAACTCCTTTTCTGAGAGGTTCCAAGTAGTGACACCTAGAGAAATTGCATAAAACAAATTGAAGAACATTGTGTACTATTTTCATATCTTTATTCATTACAGGTACATAGTTATGATTATTTCAAGTTAGGGTTGTTGACTAATCCCAAACTAGTCATGTGAGACTAAAGAAAAGGTTGATGAAAATGCTAGTCTCTTGTTGTGAAAGTTAAGGAAGGTTTGCAGGTATGTGATCGTATACACCAGGCATATTACAGAGTTACAAATCATATTTGGATGATGAAATTGATGAGGTCTTTTGGTTAAGGTACATGTTGGGTACATGGTTGAGACAAGTAGTTGATGAGTTGGCACATACATGAGGTGTATAGTTGATGATGTTGGTACATTTTGATGAGTCATAGTTGATGAGTAGTTGACACATGAATGGTACATACTTGGTACATGGTTGGATGCACTTGTTTATGGTACAAATTGATTACAGGTTGTTTGGTACATGTTGGTGCATGGTTGATGCACTTGTTTATGGTACAACTTGATTACAGGTTGAGGTACAGGTTGATGCATGATTGATGCATGGTTCATGTTTATTGGAACATGTTTACATCGGTATATCTCATAGTGATAGTGTGATAGTGGTTCCATCATTCTACTTCTACTTCAGGGCGGTTGGATGGGGCAAGGACAGGTGGTTGTAGCCGAAGAACATAGGGGGATGTAACCTCCTTCTGGTTGTAGCCAAAGAATAAGGGAGTTGGAGCTTCCCTCAGGTTGTAGCCTAAGAAACAAGGGGGCTTGAGCCTCCTTCCAGTTGCATCTGGAAAACAAAGGAAGTTGGTGCTTCCAATGAATGTAATTCTTCAAGACATATAAGAAAAAACATTCCCTGGTTTTCTCCCGCTTTGGGTTTCCATGTAAAACACTGGTGTACTGTGTATGTGTATGATTTTTCATTTGTTCATTGCTTATTTAATCTGCAGTTATTGGATGATAATGCTACATTGATATAACACTTGGATTATATGGTTCAAAAGGATTAAATTTCTCTATTACTGATTCACCCTCCCTCAGTAATCCAACAATATCATAAAAGGAAGAACCCAAAAGAGGAAAATGGACCAAATAGGAGATACGCCCCTACACAAACTGTGATATGGGATGCTTCCAAATTGGATGATATAACATTTGCTAGGTAATTTGTAGATTCGATGGGAGCCTTCGCTCAAGCTAATAAATGGTCTGTGGAAAATCTCAAGAAGATTATTTCTCAACAAAAGATGAGATTATATCTTTTGAAAAAGTACTACAACAACGCAAGTCTCTTATTGAAATTGAATTCCAAAATCAAACAAATGTCATTAAACAACAACATCAAGATCAACTCCAAGATCTCAAAGAACACTGGAAGAAAGACATCATAGGGAAAGATGAAAGAACAAATCGATTAGCTCTTCAAGTTGCAGAATTGCAGAAAGCACACTCAATATGGGAAGATTTAATAGCTGAAGCTTTATCAATTAATGAACATATCAAATCAATTGAAGAATACTTCTATCAAAAACTGAGTTGCATCCAGAACTCTAACAAAACCCTTAGTGATTTCTTGTTTAGTATCGAAGGAAAAATATTTGAATGTAAGTTTGTCCAGGACACATTTAATAAAGTAAACAGTGGGCAGGAGAAACACAAGATCATTCCAACAAATGTGTTGAACATATCTGATTCATACAAACTCAAAATTCAAATTTCCCTAGACTCTTGGACAAAGTAAGCCAATCACAAGAGTTGGTCAAAGATGCAATCAAATACTGTTATGGTGTTATGGAAAACATAGTTGATATTGTTATTGAATTTGATATGCCAAATGTTCAATTTTTAGGTAAATTAGTCTTGGGAGATTCCTCCTTTTCAGAGCTTCAATAGTAGAGATGAGATACAGAAGGTTGATCTAAGCTTTAGATAAATGGGATCTACAAGCAATTAATGAATTTATTATTAACCCATCTACATGCACAAAATTTATCAATAATTTATGTTCTAGATTGCTAGGATAAATCAATATTATTGCAGGTAAAGTCTTCCATTGTGAGATGCTTCTAGATAATACAACTCCTCTGAACATTTCTCAAACACTAGAGAATATCACTCAATGGAAAGACCACATCGAGGAGACTGAGGAATACTAGCAACAAATCAAGCATGAAAATCTTTGAAATCGCAACAATTTTCTTCTTCTTAGGAATTCTGTTATATTTACTTTCCTAAAAACTTTGATCTTCATTTAAAAAAAAAAACTATATTTATAAGATTTGGTATTCACAACCAAGGGGTTGGAGATTTTGGAAAAGAAGGCTATGTGCACTGTTGTAAAGGCATGAACTTTTTTGTGTTTTGAATACCTGGAAGTGGCAACGACTATATGATGTTTTGTTGTTTTTGGTACTATTATTCAGGAGTAATGAAAAGTTTATTTTGAAAGTGACTTCTTTATCTTCTGAGATTTATTTATGAATGAAAGCCTTATGTTCTTAGCTTTTGCATTGTTCTTAGAATTTGGAGAAACTTTTATTATTCATTCTTAACCGAATTTGATAACAGATAATCTAGAATTAAACACAAGTATGTGTATTAATGACTGTTGAGTAATTATTTGCTCTATTTGTTATTGACACAACACATAAATTTAAATTGTTGTTTTGGCTATAAGAACTATTTCTGAAGTATGACAATTCATCCATATTTCATGTTTAATTTATATTATCGAATATGGGTATGCATATTGATATTTTCTTGGTAAATATTTACTAAGAGTATGTTTGCATCAATTTGGCATCATTTTATCTAGGTGAATGCATGGAACATAAAAATGATTTAACACTATGAGGATGAATGATATATGGTTCTAGTGTAGATTTGATCCCGAAACACTTGTTTGACCTAAAGATAAAGAAACAATCATGAAGCCCTAATAACTTTTCTCTTTTTGTAGTTGAAGTTATGAAATCTCTCGATCGTTTCAGTCTAGATGAAAATTTTAAAGTTCCAAACATTCCCAAAAGAAAAAAAATTAGATGAATGTTAATAAGATGCCAAGATTTGAATTCCTTTGGTAACGAAGTCACAAAATCTCATGAAATGTGTTGGCGAAAATCTAATGTTTGAAGTTCAAAAGAACTCCAAATGTCTTTCAGGACTTTAAGTAATTGTTATTTCGAAATGATCCTAAGATTTTTTGACCAAATCCTTTGAAAATAAAAGTTTAAAAGGTTCGAATAGATTTCTTAATACTTTGACTAACATTGTGTAGTATTTGACTAGATTGCCATGATACCATTTTTAAAAAAATAATAACCCTTCGTTGGAACATCAACAACATAGTTCGTTGATGGTTCGGCTAGAAACACAATCGATTTGTTGGTACCTAGTCGATCGTTCAATCCTAATGATCTTATGACGAACATTCATCGATGGTTTTTCATAACATAGTCAATCTACTGATGGAGTAGAGACGAAAACGTGATGGATTTGGGATGAGTTGTAGTGGATGATACGATGGAGTGGTGATGATCAATAGTTGATCTTCCAATGGAGTAGAGATGAAAATATGATGGATTTGTGATGAAATGTAGTGGATGATACAACGAACTAGTGACGATCATGAGTCGCTCTTCCAACGGACTAGCGATGAAAACGTGATGGATTTGAGACAAAATGACGGGTCACATTCATCGTAGGTTAGTCGCTCTTACAACAAATAAGTGACGAGAACAACCTAGATTTGGCACCTACATTTTTCGATGGCACAACCAAAGTGTCCATTGGTCTTGTGATGAACATGGATCGTCGTAATTGTGACAAACGTGATGCGAAAAAAAATGGGTTGTAGACTTCGTCGTACTTGAGACGTTGTGGTGATGAACATGCCTAGGTAAATTGTTGAAAAATGGGCCAATTGTCAAACTGTCACCTAGGAGGAAAATCCAACCTCAATGGGAGAGCCTGAAGGAAAGTCTCAAGCAAGCCACCCATTATCACCTTGGTGGCATTGCCCCACTCTCCAGACTAAAGGAAGGGAAACTATCCTATTCCAAGGGGGAAATCCCTATGGTCAAACAAGATAAATTTGTTGCAAAAGTGTGAATATATTGTTATATTAAGCTTGACTTATAATTATTATCACAAATCACCAATTTGCCTTATATGAAAAAGAAGTGATTAAGCATGCAAGTTGATTAACAAAAGTGCCCCAAGTAAATTTTGAATTAAGTGATTATCCAACAACACAAGTGTCCAAATGAAGTGATAATAATGATTTAGAAAAAAGTCATGACTATTTTAGCTAAACCAAACTTGCTCATTACCATAGTGAATTATCATGATATGTTCAGAAATGCTTATCCAATGATGCTAGAATGTACTAGTGGTGTAGCAAGAGAGAGAGAGAGAGAGAGAGAGAGAGAGAGAGAGAGAGAATTCTTAAACCACATATAAAGTTCCAATTGTCGTTCCAAATGTATAAACCAATCATCAACTAAGATACCACAAATTCTTATGTTCAAAACTCAAGGTATTAATTATTGCTAAGATGAATTATGAGACGTTAAAACTTCAAGTAATATTTCTTAAGACGATAGTGTCGCCACATAAAAGCTTGAAAATTAAAGTGCTACTACATTACATATTTCCCATAGCATAAAAAAATATGACCAAACAATTCAGTGCTAGGGGAGGCTACATGTTTAGAGTGCTTATGTTGTGTATTGGGATCATATTCCACACATTAAAAACAAATCATCAATGAAACCATCTCAAAACAACTCATATCCATAAATCCTCACAATACTAGATTATAGAAACAATGTGCAAGTATGATTATTATGAGACGATATTAACCACAAAGGTTTTAGATTTTAGCACTTATCATATCCCCAAAATAGTATAAATAATTATGCCAAGGTAAACACAGTAATATCTAGCGAGCAAGATCAGTATTTGGGTGAATTTTGAGTGGTTTCAAGCATGTCATTGGGATACCTCTAACATTATTTTATTAGATGCAATATATGAAAAATTCAAACTAGTGAAATGCTCAAAGAATTTTGCATCACTCTCATGCAAACCAATCCTCTCAAACCCTGAAAAAATGAACAATGAATTGATAAACCAACATTTAAAATGTGATTCTTTTGGTATTTATTGCGGTCGTTCAAGTACCTTTAGCATCGATTTGACTCTTAGTGCTAATTAGATCACAAATGATGCAAAAGGTTGTGAAAAAGATGTTTATTTTATAATCCTAGCACCTAGGTATCTTGTTATCTGGTGATTTCCCTGTTGTAAATCAAATTAGTAGCGCACAAAACAGAATACACTTGATGGGATAATCAACTCAAATAAATAGTGGAAGAAATATTAGAAACAAAATCTTATACACAATACACAAAGATATTATTCCCATCAACTAAGCTTTTCATTCAAATAACTTCAAAGCTTACAAGGGCTCCCTTATTAGGAAAATGGCCCACTGAGAAATACATAAAACTTTAGATAACACTTGCAAACCCTAGCAACTCCTAGTCTATTGTATGACCCTGGAATTTCATGTTTTTCTAGATGCATGTGCCTTTCCTTAAGCAAGCCCATGTATATGGGCATGTCTCCACTTAAACCCGTGTACATGTGCACAAAGACTGTACGAAAAACTCCCTACGACGTGACCCTGCTGCTACAACTCCAATTTGTTGGAACTCCTTGTGGTTGCCTCTATTCTATCTTCTCCCTAACATGTATTGATCTATAGATGAAATTTTTTCTCCACATATCCAAGATATCCTTGATCAAAAGTCCTTCTATTCTCTTTGTGTCAAACAACCAACCTCCTCCTTTTACCCTAGCCTTGATTTTATAATCTTGAGTTATGACCTAACCCTAATCTCCAAATTGATTGATGGATGAGATTAAATCTCGACTCACTTGAGTTAAATGGTTAATATTTAATTTATTAATGCGAATAACTCTATCATTTTATTAAATAAACTCAACTAATCAATAAAATCACTTTACTTTAATAATTCCTTTAATTAAAGTAAAGTGTCAAGGTAGAAGTATTTGGATGACTTCCACATGTCTAGACACTTAGACCTGTGTGGAAGTACCTATCCTACACTACAAACATCAACACTCCGAAGTCTTAGCAATGAAGGTATTCTGCACCACTCCAATTTTGTCCCTAAAGAACACAAACTTCTCTTTAATTAAGGGTTTGGTTAGAATATCTGCAACCTGCTCATATGTGGAAACATACTAAAGCTTGTATTCTCCCTTCTGGATCCTATATCAGATGAAGTGATACCTAATCTAAATATTCTTGGACCTGTCATGGAACATTGGATTCTCAAAGAGTTTGATACAACTATGATTATCACAATATATCATTGTTGGCTCCAACTCATGATCAAATAATATTGTAAGTAATTTGCAAATCCAAATGACTTCACAACTAGCCATACTCACTGCCATGTACTTCGCCTCTGCTAAACTGAGTGCTACATAAGTCTACTTCCTACCGATCCCAAGCCGAAGCAACACCCTGAGGTGCTTTTTCTGTCTACTGCACTCCCTTCCCAGTATAAGTCTGAATATCCCTGCAACCTCACTCTATCACCTACAAGATACCTTAATCCATACTCCATTGTACCTCTCAAGTACCCGAGCACATGCTTCATTGCTATCCAATGCAATTGCCTTGGATCCACGATGAACTAACTCAAGGTGTTCAGTAAAAAACATATATCTGTCCTGGTGTTGACCAAATACATCAAGGACCCTATCAACTTCTTGTATACCCCAGGATCCACCAACTCTGAATTTGAAGTGACAACCTTCTTTAGGTTGCTAACCATAGGTGTATCCATTGGTCTACAATATTCCATCCTGAATCTCCTCAATATCTCCACTGTGTACTTCCCTTGACCAAGAAAGATCTCTCCCAATATCTACCATACCTCTAGCCCCAAGAAGTAATTCATTAAGCTAATATCCTTTATCTTGAACTCTGTAGATAAATATTCTTTGCACCCTGCAATAAGCTCCTTTGCACCTGTCATAAACAAATCATCCACATACAACACCAAGATGAGTGGATCAGTCCCAACATGTATGAAGTACAAGTTAGGATTTGCCTCAATCTTGGTAAATCCCATACTATGCAAGTATCTGTCAATCCTAAAATAACATGCCCTTGGTGCCTGTTTGAGTCCATACAAGGCTTTCTTAAGCTTGCAAACATGAGAATCCTTCCAATGTACTTCAAATCCATAATATTTCTTCATATATACTTCTTCCACAATGATCCCATTGAGGAAAGTTGTTTTCACATCCATTTGGTGAATTCTCCACCTCATAAGTGAAGTAATATAAATGACATCTTGAATATAAACATACATGGCGACTGGAGCAAATGTCTCCTCGTATTCCACTCCCTCTCCCTAGGAGAACCATCTTGCCACAAACCTTGCCTTGAACTTCTCAATGCTACCATCTGCGGCATGATTAATCTTATAGAACCACCTCCACTCACAATTGACTTCCCCTTTGGCCTCAACACTATGTCGCAGACATCATTCCTCATGATATAGGTGTACTCCTCCACCATGGCATCCCAAAAAGCTAGTTGATCTGCTCCTTCTTAAAAAATGGAAGGCTTAGCATTAATGATGCTACTCATAAGCACCATATAGTTTAGAAACATCCTCAGAGACCTTCTATAATTGACTTCACTCCTATGAGCCTCACTATCATCCCTTAATGTCTACAATAGCTACCTGGGTCTCCTGATAGAATATGAAGGGGTTAACTCCTCTTTCCCACTTGAATTCTGACTCCCTGAACTAGAAGCGGTTGAGTGCTCCTCATCCTTTGGAGCTTATTTCTCCTCATCCTCTGTCACTGCTGATGACTCCTGAGATTTTTTAGATGCTAATTTTTGCTTGAACTTAACATCTATACTCACAAATATCTTCTTCTATGCTCGAATGAAGATCCTATAATCCTTTGAGGTCTCACTATACCCAAGAAATATACCCTTATGTCATGAAGGCTCCAACTTTGTCCTCTTCTCCACAGGAACATGGATGTAGACTGGACAACCAAAGATCCTCCAATGTCTTGTCTCTGGATTCACTCCTAAGAATACCTCCTCCGGAGTTTGTTCCCCCAATATCTTGTGATGACTCTTGTTTTGCACATATACTGCCAAGTTACATGCCTCTACTGAAAGAAACATAGGCAACTCCTGATCATGTATCATAGCCCTAACAAAACCGATGATGGACCGATTCTTTCTCTCCACAACCCCATTCTGCCGAGGGTTGTATGAGACTATCAATTCCCTCTTGATCCCTGCCTCCTTGCAAAAATACTTGAATTCATTGGAGGCGTACTCTCCCCCATTATTTGACCTCAAGATATTGATCTTATACCCTTTCTCGTTCTCCACCTGATCCTTGAACTCCTGAAACCGACTGAAGAACTCATCCTTGGTCTTCATAAAGAAGATCTAGGTTTTCCTAGAAAAATCATCAATGAACATCACATAGTACGATGTTCCCTGCACTGATTCTGCTGAAATCATCCCACTCACACATGAATGTATAAGACCCAAGATCCCCTTGGACCTACTCTCACTTCTTGGAAAAGAAACCTTGGAATTATTGCTACGTGAACACCCTCTGCACACTCCCTGCTGCTCAATACTAAACTTTGGAAGACCTGTAACAATCTCCCTCAGAATTGACAATGCCCTATAGTGCAGGTGTACCAACCTCATGTGCCATAGCTCACATAGGTTATCATTGTCATGTGCCAAAGCCTGAACAAGCTTGCATGTCAACCTGTATAAGTTATCCCAATGACCACTGATATGTTCGGGCTAGATTTCTCTAGATATATGAGTACTTTCTCTCTCTGAAAAGTAATGGAAAAACCACTATCCTCCACAACTGAGATCGAGGGCAATTTATTCTTTAGTTTTGGTACATAAAGCACATCCTAGGCATCAAACGAACCTCCTGACTCAAGCTAGAACAAGAATTTTCCCTCTCCCTTCACTACATACTTGACATCATGACCAAGCTCCACATTGATCCCAATTCCTTCTCCATCATATTGTTGAATAGCTCTTGTGCTTCTATCATATGATGAGATGCACCATTGTCCAAGTACCATGCACTCCTAGTAGTTGTGATGGTAGAAGTACAAGAAACTAGTGAGAAATCCTTCTCAAACTTTGTTGCAAAATCATCTAGTTGTGTCATTGCTAATGTTGTTGTCTATGTCTTTCCTCTTCCCTTCTTCTTCTTTGGACACTGAGATGCATAATATCCATTCTTATTACATGCAAAGCACTTGATTTTAATCAAGTCCTTCTTCTTCCCCGACCGTGAGGTTCCTTCATCACTATTACCCTGCTTGTTGGAACCCTTTCCTTTTCCCTTCATTGTCTTACTTACAAGGGCCAAGTTCTGATCACTACTTCCCTACTTGTTGCCTTTAGACTCCTTCCAAGTCTCTTCCTGGATACATTCATCCCAAATTCTCTGCCAATCTGGGATTTTTTTTTGAGCACAAACTCCCTTGACAAATGGTTCCCAAGACTTGGGAAAACCATTCAATTCCACATTAACAAGGTCTACACCATCTGATTTCTCCCCTATAGCTGCAAGCTGATCATGTACTTGAGTGATCCTCATGAAGCAGCTAGTAACATTATTAGATCTAGACATTTGTAAAGATTCACATTTATTTCTTAAGACCATCTTGTTATTGCTTTGAAATAATCCTACCAGTGCATCAAACATCTCCTTGGATATCTTCTTCTTAGATAAGTGCAGAATTAGATGATCCTTAATTGAATCCAAGATTACCCATTGGGCCTTGATCTCATTCTTTTGGTGAATAGCCAAATCTTTCGGATCTCTCAGTGGAAGAACTACTTTTTCCACTATCTCCCAAAAGTCAAATTCCTTTAAAGCCAAAGTAACTCTTGTTTTCCAAGATATGAAGTTGGATGCTCCATCCAATTTGTCTTCAACTCTTAGACTTATTGTTTCCATCCCTTAGACCTAATAATCTACCCTAGAAATAACCTGTTGCTGAAACTGCCTCTGTACAATCCTATACGTGCACGTCACCACTCCAACCTGCATATGTACGTGCCTTTGCTTATTGAAACCTGTCTATGTATGCACCTTTGGATATTGCAACCCATGTATAACTCCATAGACTATAAACTCTAGTTCTACTTCGGTATGACTATTTCGCTAAAATCCAACCCTTGATTTCTGACTATTGGTTATAGATATGTTGAGAACTACTTACAGATCTGATAAATATGTTGTTAATTACCATGGATATGAAATCTAGCTTCCTCTTAGAGAGAGAGCTCTGATACCATGTTTATTTTATAATCCCGACACCTAGGTATCTTGTTATCTAGTGATTTCCTTGCTGTAAATTAAATTAGTAGCTCACAAAACATGATGCACTTGATGGAATAATCGACTAAAATAAATAGTGGAAGTAATACTAGAAACCAAGTCTCATACAAAATACACAAAGATATTCTTCCCATAAACTAAGCTTATCATTCAAATAACTTCAAAGCTTACAAGGACTCCCTTACTAGGGAAATGGCCCACTGAGAAATATACAAAACTTTAGACAACACTTGCAAACCTTGGAAACTTCTCGTCTACTGTACAAACCCAAACTTTCACATTTTTTGATATGTACACACCTTTCCTTAAGTAAACCTGTGTATACGCATTTGTCTCCAATAAAACCCATGTACATATGCATAAAGCCCATACAAAAAACTTTGTACGGGGTGACCCTGCTATTACAACTCCAATATGTTGGAACTCCTTGTGGTTACCCTTGTTGTCTCTTCTCCATGACCTGTATTGATTTCTAGATGAAAGTCCTTCTCCACTGATCGAAGATCTCCTTGAGAAAAATTCCTTCTCTTCTCTCCGTGTCAAACAACCAACCTCCTCCTTTTACCCTAGCCTTTCTTTTATAATCTTGAGTTATGACCTAACCCTAACCTCCAAAGTGATTGACGACTAAGATTAATTCTCATCTCACTTGAGATAAATGGCTAAGATTTAATTCACTAATGCTAATAGTTCTGGCATTTCATTAAATGAACTAAACTAATTAATAAAAACACTTTACTTCAATAATTCCTTTTATTAAATCAAAATATCAAGGTAGAAGGCTTTGGACGACTTCCTCATGTCTAAACACTTATAATTGTGCAGAAGTACCTATCCAATGCTACAAACATCAACAAAAGAACATCCCAATGTGTATAAAATAGTGACCATACCTTCAATGGTAGATTTCTAGAAGTTTTTCAATCAAATACAAGTTCAAAACCATATGATTCCTTGGAATTTAGGAGCATGCTTAATCCAATCATTATAATTTTGTTAGATATATCGACTAGTTATATAATTAAACCATGAGATCTATTGACTTGTAAAACATCTTAAGTCAAATAAACTCTTAAAAAACAAAACACTTAAATCTTTTGACTTATTAAAACATCGATTTGGTTCATTCGGGTTTAAGTGCTAGATGTATTGTATTATGTAAATGAAAATAACAAGATCCAAGCATAAAAATATCTCAAATATGTATTAATGTCAACCGAAACACCTAAATAGAAAATCAATGCAATATTTATCAGTGAAACAACATGATTTGCAAATGAAACTAAGTTCAATTAACTAGATATGGAAATTAGTATTTTAATGAAGTTAGAAGAAGGAGCAATCCGGATCTAACAAATTGACCCTTTAAAACCATAAATTGAAAAAATAACTAAGGAAAAGAAATTAAATCAAATATAGTAGACCAATGCCTACTCCACTTGAGATATGGGGAACATTAAATCTAACCTTGAGTGTAGTTCATATGTCTAAAATCTCAAATTCATAGGCACCAAGAAGGATTTATTTGTGAGCAATGAATAAGACAATTGAAACCCTCATGTATGGTTGGGGGGTTGGTTCTAAGAGAATCCAACCCAAGTACTACAAGGTGAACTCTAGATTTAATCTAGTGTAAGAAGGTAGAACCCTAGGATGTCCAAACTCAATGCAAAGGAACAAAATATAAGTGATCACAAGGAACTAGGAAAGTTGAAATATACCTTAGTTTCCTCCTCAATGAATCATGGTGCTATTATATGACCTTGTAGTAGTTCATTCCTCTAGCATACCAACAAAATAACAACTATCTTCTACTATTCCCTTGAACCCACATGGTCCATAAAAGCTCATGAACGAGTGAACCCTCCCCAAAATGTGATAACCGTTGAGGAAAAGATATGAATGATCTTACTCAAGAATTTTAAGACTTTACTTGGATAAAGAAAAGTAGATGGGAATATCACCCTATGTTTATAGCCAACAAAAATAACATCCTAACTCACAAGTATTAATTACAAGTGCTTAGGCTAGTATTTTATCAACAAAACGCTTGCTGGAAATTTACTTTTTATGTAATTTTATGAATACAACAGTTGCTGAAATAAATGTAAGAACAGAAGGAAAGACACCAATATGATAATCAAGACAATTGAGACATAAAGCAATCCTTTATTTCATTCCAATTCACCAAAGAGTCATTTTCTTTAAAAAATCTCATACAAAAATCTTGGACCAAATTCAAACTTAGACATCCCCGATGGAACGTACAAAAGGACCTCCGAAAAAAACCCAAAACTGAACTCTAAAAGATGGATCAAATTACCACAGATTGCTGCCCACTCGACTTTGCACAATAGCCTTTATCAGTCATGAAAAATAATTCATAAACATACAAGTCTACACAGACTATCAAAGATAGATCAACACCTCTGAAAAACAAGTGTCTGAATGATTTGATTCAACCCTGAATATTGTTGTCTACAATAAGACCTTGCGATCACAAAAGAGAATTAGGCTATGATGAATATATGAATGAATGAAAACTGAACTTTCTCAACATAAACTCAAAGAGCAAACCTTAGCATGCTTCTGCTTCTATACCCCCTTTGTTCCTCCCTTTCCTTTTGCTTTTAACAAGTTAGAATTGGTTGAAGTAGTTACACCAACTCATTAGTTAAGTTAACTAAAAAACTCAACTAACTTTAGTTAGGGGGAAAAGTAATAATTATAATAAGGGTCATAAATAAATAATAACTAGTAGGTGGGACCCCTTGTGATTCCTTTTAGTTCATGACAATCATAACAATCATAACAATCATAACATAACCATTAGTTAAGCAAACACACCTCCTTGTGTCTCCCATCAACATATTTACTTTTGGCAATTTTAGCTCATGAAATTTGAAATTGTTTCAAAAAGTAATACTCATATATCCAAAATAAAACATGCTGTCCAAAGATCCATGAAGTCAACTGTCATAAAACAATAGATAACATAAAACTCAAAAACCATATTTCCTAGTCTGTGATGCAACCCTTCCTTGGTTGCTGCTGTCACCTCTTGATTTTCCTGAGTTTGCCTTTGGCTGTGTAGAGCCTTTAGGCTTAATATCGCTAATCACATGGGAACAATCGTCCCTCAATTGCATCCGGAAAGACACAGATTTGTTGGAGACATTAGAGGGTGAGGAAGGGGCAACAACGACTTTTCCTTTATCAAGTGCATAGTGGGATTCAATTTTTAATCTCTTGCTAACATGGGAGGATTGCACTGGCGAGTGGTCAGGGGCATCTTAGGCAATGTGGTTCAAAGGTGGAGGAGTAGGCAAGGACAAGTTAGGCCAGCCACGATGTTGGGAGACTGCTGGGTGGACAATCTCCTACCATCCATCATTTTCAGGGACCTCTGATTGTAAGGAGACATGATGAGGTACATGGATACTGAGGGATTGCAGGGCTTGGAAAGGAGGCCTTTCAGGCATAGGTTGGACTATTCCCTGCCCAATCTAGTTAAAAAATCTAGCATGAAACAATTGGCCAAGATCTTCCAAATCAACATCAAAATGTATGGAGAACCTGGGCCTTCTTGGGCCTCGGTTCCAGTTACCTCTGCCTTTGTTTCCTTGGCTGAAAAAAACTCATCTTGCATGCGTGATTGATTAGCAAATAGTGTTTTAAATAAACTTACATGACAACTCTTAAAAATATGAAATATATTTGGCTCAGAATATATCAGACTCATGCAATCCAATCCATACAAATTGTTTACTGTTAATCAATGAGCAGGGGAGTGAAAAAGGGTCCTGGGACATGTGAGGGGTTTGTATTGAGAGAAAATATGATATAATGAAAGGGGATAAGACATGGTCACTGCTCAATGACAACAATAATCAACTGTCAAACAACCAATAAAACCTCACTGTTATTCACACAAGACACTGCCACTTGCATCCAATTTAACACAGAAATTCCCTTGACTGTAATCAATCTCAAAACATGGGGTGAAAAAAAATGAAATGGGAAGGTGATAGGATTTGTAATTAGCGGAAAATGAGATAATGGGAGGGGAAGATAACACTTATTGTTCATGAGATTAATCAAGTGATCCATAAAACATTCTACATTAAGACTAGATGCACCAACCAACAATCATCATGACCGAATAACAATTCATGTGTATTTAACTAGTTCACTATCCAAAATATCCAACAAAGTGCCATCATAGAACAATAAGTATTCCACATAATTTGTAAGAGGTTTTGTTCCTTTCCTTTAACACACTATGCATCTTATAACAATTTACGAACAATACCCTTCCAATCTGTAACTATCAAAATCAACCACTGCCCATGCATTTATTCAATCCACAACTATACTCAAAGTCAAATGAAGTCACTATTATTGCAGTAGAAACCATCAAAACGCAATGATATTGGTTAACATATATATGCAGTAACCAAAATAATCAAGACCAAATTCCACGCCTGAAATGAAAATACAACCAACAACCATCATTTAGACACAAGCTATGCACAGAGTAAATTGCCCAGGCAATGCAGTTCTACCACTGTAAAAGAAAAACAATTCAACGTGACTTAAAAACTAGGCCACCTATCCAACACGTCTGACATGCCTATTTAACAGCTGGTTGATTACAATAAATAACAAGTTTAAACTTTTGTGGGTGCCTCTTCGTGTGAAAACTAAGCTATCCATACTACACATAGTGTGCAACTAACAAAACTCACGGTGCAACATTTCCATTTAACACAATCAAACACACAGTCACGATAATAACTCAACATATCGCGTTGAGATACGATTTAATCACACTGTGGTCAACCATGTTGTGCACATTCAGGCCTATTCAACCAACAACACAAGGCTGCAGTGGGTATCCTTTCCACAGTCATCCAATTTAGTAGTCGTTCGGCCCAAAAGAGAACCTTAGTTACCATGACCATTATCTATTTGCAACCACCCAACGCGACCTGAGCAACGTTAAACATTTTCACTGATGATGGCTTAACATTCAAAAATCATTAGTGCAAAAACCAATGATCATGTATCTTCCAAACAATTTGCCACTGTTGAAGAAAATCAATCAATCGAACAAGCTGTGGTAGCTATGCATACCCACACATCCAATTGAATCGGGGCAGGGCCCCTTTCTAGTAACAATACTGAGGTATTAACATAAGGACAGTGACTGTTAGTTTTGAAGGTGAAATTCTCAACGAAGGGTTTATTCTCATCATCATAGGTGCAATAACTAAATTATAAAACAACAGGACTGCCATATGACCAATCTGGGCGAATTGTATTCACCAGTACTCGACCATACATTCGACCCACGATAACCTGTAGCAACTTGACAGGCACGACAATCTCCTCTACAAAGTCGAGACTAGAGGGTTAAGGTCTACTTTGTAGCCGACACTAGGGAACGAAGCCAACTCCTCGCAACAGTGGAACTTTCGAGGCCAAAGGTGTGCACACAGAGAGAACATGAGTCATTTGTGGATAGGTAACAATCCATGGTGGGGAAAAAAGAAAGACGAGGCTCTTATTCAGTTGGGAAATTTAATTTATGCACACATGTTATAACCCTCATGTTATTTGTCCAACTACCACAGTACTGAGGTGGAGACAGGGTCGAGTTAAGAACAAAACACTCATTTCGTGACCCTTAGTGGTGGAACAACCAATGCCGAGCTGAAACACAACATAATGACGCATAAGACCTTCGACCATTAAACCCAGGAAAGCCAGAGACTAGGTATAGTAATAATGCATGAAGATAGTTTCCACCCAAGACTTAAACAAAAACCCTCCAATTGAACCAATAGTAGTAACAGAGAGCCATCACCAGGAAGATGGATCCTGATCTGGATTCGAAACGTCAACAATCTATTGACTACACTATGGCTTTTCCGATCAAAACCGAAAATCCCACCCACAACAATCTCACTCATCAACCTCTACAAATTCAGAAATATTACAGGAAGGCCCATCCATCTTCCATTCAAACACAAAAAATTCACACAGTTGCATGCTTAGGATAAACACAAACCCATACACCTGAGCCAATAATCATTTCATAACCAGAGCAAATTCAAGAATGGCAAAAAAAAAGGACATACCTGTGAATCGAATTCGCTAAAATGAGAGCCGACCGAGTGATTCCTCCTTGCTAAAATTTCGGAGCTTAAACCAACAACAAGAATGAACAATAGCCCGATTAGGGTGGCGACCATCGAAGGAGTAAAGGTGACGTGCAGTAAATGCACATCGCCTCCACCCACATTACATTAACTCATCAGTACATGCCAACAAGCCCTTCATTAAAACCATTAATTTAAAATCTGCGTTGGAATCTACATCAATTTCTTGCGAATTGCACCATCCACATCATATATCCAATTTCTAACTGGCCCATATTATATGTCAACTATACGATCCAAGAAATCATGTATAGAATTATCACCAATAACACGATCAATCTGTACCATAGCCTAATCACCATGCATAAAGATCATATAACTCAATTAAAAACGCTTGACCATTAACTTCCATTCCCTTCTCAAAAGCGCCTCCCATATTCATATTCCCAATATAACTCAATTAAATCGTATACTATCATATTGCTATCTAGATTTAACCATAATCATTTAGTCTTTTATGCATGTAGTATAGTAAAACTGCAGAATTGGATCCTTTACTTTTGCATTTGTTGTAGTATTGTGTCTTTCTCAAAACCCGCCCTTCATGTATTTTTACTAACATGTTTGTTGTGCAGGCATGATCAGAACATATATCAATGATATATAGGCTGTAAAACATAAAGAATCAACATTTCCAAGGCTCAACTCATACCAACAAGTACAATATCTCGTCAACCATGTAAACCGTGTCACACATCATCACAATATCAAAAATAACAGTTCTGATCTTCAATAGTTCAAGGGGGTCCCACCTACTAGTATTATTTAGTTTTTATAATAATAGGCTTTAGCAATACTTTGCGGGTGAAACTTCATTGATGTTTTCAATCGTCAACACTAACCACCTCCATAAATTATGTGCATGGTCAATATGATGCCTAGAAATAAGTTCTCCCCCTCAAGAAACTCCATGAAGCAAGGTATGATGAATCTCAACATGAAGTGGCCTCAAAGAGGGGTGACGTCATGTAGCATGTGTGGTCACATAAGGTGAGGTGCTCTAGAAACAAGTGGTACATGTGGCATCATAAACAAGGCATTCCATCAATAAGTGTATAAATGGAGTCATAACCAAATCATACCAGCTCATAACAACATGTAATTGCCTCATAACTAACCCCAACAACCTCAACAACCACACATCTGTGGTCATCAAGGCATAACTAGCCACATGTGTGGGAATATATATCCAACAAAGCAAGTGCGCCCTCCAAGAATGGTCCATGTGGTACATGATGATGTGGAGTCCCTGTTATCATCCAATGCACCATAACAAGTCCCATTGCAGTGACACATATCCCAATGAAGTACATAGATCCTAATGTTTATAGATATGATTGTATACATGTACATAGACCCCAAGTCAACAACACAGATCCCAATGTAGTGTCATGGATCCCAAGGTGAGTACAAAAATCTCAAGGGATGGTACATGGATCCCAATGTATATATGCCACGTCCCTCAATGCATGTACACAGATCCCAATGCAAGGTGCCCACTTACATTGGTGGGTCTAACCCATTTACAAGTCATTAGGTGATGCACACGTAGTGATTTCTTCTAGCAACAACACAACATAAGTTAATTTTAATATTTGCCTGATTTCTACCATGGGAGTACAACCCTAACCCTTATTACATGTGACAAATCCTAAGGCAAGAGGTATTTCCTAGATCACTAAGTTAGATGTAGGTGATATGATGAATAACTTATGGAAGGGGAAAGGGAAACTAATCTGGGTTGTAAATAGAATAGAATGAAAGGCATGGATATGAATGGAAACACACACACACATAGAAATATAGTAGAGAGCACAATAATAAAGTGAAACCCAAGTTCTATTAACGAATGAAATAGGAAAAGACTATAAAATGCGAAGTAATACAAGCTAGCTAGAATGGTGGGACCTTATCTTTGAAGAGAGAGATGTCGGCTATGCTCATTCACAAGCTACCATTGCAAGAGTGAAAATGTCATTTTTAACATAATGTACCAAACCCTAAGAGGTAATAATCCTAACAATCCAAAACCCCATCTCTAGGAGACAAAGCGCTAAAAAGGATTTCGGGCCCGAGGTAGCTAGTTGATACGTCAACTTCCTAGGAGTGCAAATTTTGCATACAATATATTTTTGGGGTGCACAATAGCTTGTTGAAAAGATATAATTGAGAAGCACAATTGTTGGCAATCCTAGAAAGTCCATGCCCAACCAGGCCCCTCAATGGCCAAAAAACATCATTTAAGGCCTTAAAACGACCCCAAAAGCTTATGACCTAAATAACTGTAGATAAAAAAACTACGAAGATGGAGAACCATGTTGAGTCAGTGGAAGAGATGGGTGGCCATCAATGTTCACCTGGATTAGTCCTCCTCCCTTAGAAAGAAAAGGTCCCCATTGCGTCAACTTCCCTCATTGGGGAAACTTTTGTTGAATCTCACTCCTCCTGAGCCACTTGCCTTGGTGAAGAAGTTGTCCTGCTTTGACAACCTGAAAGAGTTTCATGTTTTGCTGGAAGGTTCCCTTCCTCTTGGTGTCCATGATATAATCCATTGTAGCCTTCTCAATGTTGTCAAGATTGAGTTTTGGAGGGACCAATTTCTAAGCCACATTCGAAGTGTCCAATAGGGGTGGAAAATATGGTTGAAACAACTCCATATTAAATATTGGGTGCAAGCCAAGGAAAAGGGGAATAATTAATTCAAAATAATTCTCACCCACAACCTTTGTGATGGTGTAAGGCCCATATCAAAGTGGCGTGAGCTTCCTATGGGGGCCTGTGAAGTGATCTTTCTACAAATGTAACCATACCTTATCACCAACCTGAAAATTTTGTGGAACCCAATGCTAGTCATGTCGTTGCTTATACTTTGAGTTGGGTTTATGGAGGATATCATGAACCTATTGTTGGATGTGTTGTATTCATTCAACAAATTTGTTTGCTCTATCTGCCTTAGTCTAAGCATGGGAGGACTATTCTTATGAAGATGATATAGGTAGAGCTACATCAATGTGGGCCAATAGAGTTGTAGAGGGATCTATTGTAGCTATGTTGAACATATGGAAGGATCTCATCCCATGTACGCAAATGCTTGGAGTTCTACATGTGTAGGACATGTACAATCATCCTATTGACAACTTCTATTTGGCCATCTATTTTGGGGTGGAAGGCAATCAATTTGGTCAGATTGGTGTCCATTAGAGACCATAGACTGGACTAGAAGGTACCGAGGAACTGTTGGCCCTCGACCAAGTTTTTAGGAAACCTTGGTCAAATTTGGCCCACTTTTGGACTTTGACACATTGTTCGAAGAAGGAGCACCCAGGCGGAGCTGAGATCGTGGATCTCACCGATTTTGAGGGTTAAGTGGACCCAATAAAAGGTCCTCTAGGGTTTTTGTAATGGAATTTAGGGGATGTCGGCCCATGGGATTTTTCCATGTTTAGGCCTTATTGTAAGGGTTTGTAAGATATAAATAAAGAAGACTGTATTGTAAAAGTAGCAAACAGGCAAGCGAAGTGAATCTAGTTCTGTGTGAACAGAGTTTCTTTGTGCAAAGGAATGTATGTATGTGGTTATGATTCTATAGAGGGTGAAAGTGCTATGATATAAGGTTTTGGTTATGTGCATTTCACCTAGCTTGGGAAGGAGGATCTGGTGCTCAGTGCGCAGATCTCCTGTCTGGTGCAAAGTTCGACTCTATGGCTTAGTGCACATGAGTGAATGAATGTAAGATTCAAGCACATAATAAAAGAGGTGAAGTGGTTGGTGGACATATCCCCACACTGGGGTGGACCACGTATATATGGTGTCTCATGGTTTTCTTTGTGCAATGTTATCTATGTTATGTTTTGCTTAGTGCTTAGATTAGATGTGTAATGAATATGCATGTGTTGCTTAAATGCGTGGCTTATGTTAAAATGCTATATCTGATCCACAGTGCCAAGTGCTAAGTGTTTAAGGTGCATAAGATTTTGTTATTACTACGCTAGATCTATCTTAGATTATGTTCTGCGATGTTAATAAGGTGACTAAACTAATGCATGTCACTTCCTAAGTGTTAACATAACCCCAATTCTGTCCTAGTCTGAAGGCTAGGGCACAGTTGAAAGAAAGAGTTGATTTGAGTAAATTTAATGGAAATGAAGAAAAATATGTTATTCCTATGCATAGAAAGCGTTTTTGGACTAATAAGTGGATGAAGGAACCTAGAAAGAATTTTTTCAGATTGTAGTTCTAGCACTATGATCCTAAGGGAAGTGCGCAGTACATAAAAGGTGGGAGAATATTTAAAAGAAAAAGAGGAATGACATTGTGTTATAATTGCAGAAGGCCGAGACATCTTGCTAAGGATTGTCCCGAGGTAGGCCCTATTTGTCTTTGTTGTAAGGTTATTGGTCATAAGGTTGAGGATGGTCCAAGGATTATTAATAAAGTTGAAAGGATGAACATGAGACAAGAAAACTATGAAGAAAGTCAAGAGACGAAGGGAATATTAGAAAGTCATAAAGAGAAAGAATCAGAGGAAGTTCAGACTACGTTATTACAGTTGAAGGAAACGATGGATGTTCGTAAAGATGTCAGTTTACCAGAGATCCCGAAAGCAAAACAATGCATAAGTGCAAGAATAGAAGACTTTGACATAGACTGAGTCTTAGATGAAGAAACACAAGTGAATATTATGATAGAAGAAACTTGGGGAATTTTGGGAAAGCCTACTGTGGTACCTTCGTTGGGAAGGATAGGCTTGTTTAAGGGAAATATAATAACCCTATGTGGAAGATTTACTAATGTACCTATTATTGTTCATGGAACATCGAATGAAGAGGAATTTGAAGTCATTAAGTTTGTTGGGGACAACGCCCCTTTCCCACTTTTGTTAGGTAAGACTTGGATTGAGAAGGATCAGAATAGAAGGAAAGAAGAGGAAGAAGCTACAAAAAAAGAAAAAGAAAGAACTAAGGGATTTCATAGCTAGAAAAATAGACCGACTAATAGAAGAACGAGAGGATAAGTCGAAGCAACAAAACAGGAGGAACATAAAATAAGAGAATTAGCTATCAAGGTTGAAAGAATGTGTTGGCCCTTGACCAAGTTTTGGGAACACTTGGTCATATTTGACCATTTTTGGAACTTCGACATCCTATCGAAGATGGAGAGCCAGACGAAGCAGAGATTGCAGAATCTCAACCCACTTTTGGGTCCCTTTTAGGGTTTTGGGAATATGTAATGGGTAAGGGATGTCGGCCCGTGGGTTTACCCACGCTTAGGACCATTTTGTATGTATAAATAGACATGTAACAATCTAGTAGAAGGGAAATGGTATTGTATCTATGTAATGTATGCTAAGTGCAAGTAAGATCTGTAAGAGCTTAGTGCCTATATGAGACTTGCAGAAACTGAGTGCAAGTTACTGTAAGAAGTTGTAGAGGGATTTTTGCTATAACACAAGGAAGAAGGATCTAGCGGCCTACGCAGATCTTCTGTCCCGTGCGCAATAGGGTTTGGTGGATCTATGCTTGTAACCAATTGGATGACAATAATAAATAAGAAGAGTTGGTGGATGTAGCCCCAGGGTGGGGGTGAACCACGCAAATCTGTGTGTTATGCTTTGTGCCTTGACTTGATGTGCTTATCTCTGCTTTTGCTAAGTGCTTAGATATACTTAGATAGATCTATTTATGCTTTATGCTTAATAGATGTGTATGAATAGTAGATCTAATATGTATGAAGATGCTTAGTTCTGATCTACTGGATTTGATTTGTTTTACTGTTGCTAAGTACTAAGATACCTTAGATCTAAGTGAAAGCTGTGATGCTATGTGCTATCTGTGAAGTATAATAAGGGTTAAATATTGACTAATGATCGATGCTAAGTGCTCTGTAAGCGATATAATCACAGATCTATGTCCCAGCTAAGGTTGCAGACACTTGAGTCCTGCAACCATCCCTGCCTCTACCTCAGGTGAGACTTAATCTGCTTCGCAGGTGTTGCCGAAAGGGCTGATAGTTAGGGTTTTGTTGGTGCGCTCTTGTAGCATTGAACCCTGGGTCTGCCCCTGTGCCAACAAATGGTTCCATTGCCGGGATCTGAAACTGTGATTGCTGGGAAC
>JASDQU010440210.1:3284-35686 GCA_032191745.1 Picea mariana | reverse complement strand
TTGATCACAGTAAAAACTTTAATAATGAGATATTCGTCGAACTCTCCTCAAAGTTAGGCTTCTCCCATGAATTTGCCTCCCCATACTATCCTCAGTCCAACAGACAGGTCGAGGTTGTCAACAAAGTCCTCAAAACCATGTTGCAACGCATTGTCAACAAACATATAACCAATTGGCATCATATGTTGTTTTCAGCGTTATGGGATTATCGCACGACAGTCAAAACTTCCACCGATTTTACACCATTTCATCTCATCCATGGGATTGAATCCACCCTTCCCATCGAGTGAAAAATCCCCACGTTGCGCACTGCCATCAGGCTATTACGTGACACTACTCCAATGGAGTAGTGCTTGTTGAACTTAGAGTCACTGGATGAAGATTTTCATTCTTCCTTAAAGAAAAATGAGGCAGATAAGAAATAGTCGAAGGCCACCTTTGACCGCCATATCAACCTTCACTCATTTAACAAAGGAGATCTTGTCCTAGCCTACGATATCGTTCACGATACTCTCGATCATGGGAAATTCGAATCATTATGGCATGGACCCTACATCATCCAACACTTCCTCACTAAAGGCACATACATCCTGGCCTCTCCAGAAGGATATCCTCTCAAAGAACCTGCTAATGGGTTGTACTTAAAGAATTTTTACGCCTGAACATAGTCATTCTACACTAGGATTTTTATTTTGTACACATTTGTAGAGTTTTTAGTATTCTTTTGTTCCCTCCATTCCTCATGTCTGATCTACCAATCTGTGTTATTGACAGATGCATCCTCCATCAGCCTACAACATCGATTATGTTGATGGAGCTAACCGTTGGACATAGAAACTTGCTTTGGGTGCTTGGGCCCTCTACACCCCCTCAAATGAACTGTTGCACT
The DNA here is from genome assembly GCA_032191745.1 of Picea mariana. Taxonomy (NCBI): domain Eukaryota; kingdom Viridiplantae; phylum Streptophyta; class Pinopsida; order Pinales; family Pinaceae; genus Picea; species Picea mariana. The sequence goes on along the minus strand of JASDQU010440210.1, from coordinate 34,797 downwards.
CCAATGGCATATGTTTGGGCTCAACAACTAAAAATCAAGAAGAATACGCCACTGTCATTGTCCTCCTCACCAAGTCCCATCACTTCCACATTCATCACCTTAGCATCTTATTAGATTCCCAACTCATTGTCCTGCAGCTCAACAATGTGTACAGTGTCTGCGATCCTTGCCTCTTCTGCAAATACCTGCAAGTTAGACTCTTATCTCACAATTTTGATTCAATTAAATTTACACATATTCTGTGACAATTTAATCAGACAACATATAACATGGCTAACATTGTATTGTATTGGCATTTNAAAAAATATCATCACATGTAAACATCACGGAGATCTCAAGCATGTATATCCATATATATAAATAGATGAATGTGTCATCAATGTTTACAAAAAAGTACAACATGTACATTTCCTGTAGGCAAGTGAGCCCCCCTCACCTCTATAGGTACAAAATCAGTGTCCCACTACCCTATCAAAATGGGCTCGCAGGCCTATATAAATACAAAAATATATGACATAGCACTCATGGTACCTCTAGAGCACCACCCGTAGGTCTTCTATCTATAGGAGGTGCCCCACCAGCTGGGGGCCCTCTAGGTCTAGGGGCCAGTCATCCAATCATCGTTGTCCCCGCTACAACTGCTCTGTGGATCAAGGTATGCAACTCTACAAGGCTACCCACACACTACTCTAGGACTCTCTCATATTGGATATGGGACCACATACCCTTGGGAATGCCCTATAATACCACATCCAACCAACAAAAAAAATCCTCTAAATCCCCGCCAGCCTCTCCCTGAGGTGCATGCAATGGCCCTGCACCTGGATCGTCAAATATGCACCTCCATCCAACTCTCGCCTAATCGGCTGGCCTCACCCTAGCCTCATCCCTCCAGTGTCTCTCTCCCACCCACTGCTCTACCCATGATGGTCTCATTGGCCCCTGACAAGCGGGATTTGCAACCAACTCTGCCTTGCAGCCCCACATATGCAAAAACACAAACAATGATAGCCTTAGCATCCATCCATATATAAACATATGATATACTATGAAAATCCCAAAACACAAAGTACATCAACAAACCTCTCTGGTCCCAAACCTCCCTAGGAGGCAACACCATATCTAGGTCATGCTAGAAGTCCATCCCACCATATGGGAACCACATTATAATCTTTAGCATATGGTGCCACACATGAACCAATGTGGCTGTAAAGTAATGGCCACCTCCCCACCTACATGTCGTACAAAAATCAATTCCCACCACATTAGTCAAGGCTCACATGGCCCTGCAACTGACAACAACACTCTGGGGCGCAACATGGGAACCCTTTCCAAAAACCATGCCACCAAGATTGATCCAAATTCAAAGTCAACAGATTCAACAGTCTGACACCAGTTAATCTACCCCATCATCTTGGCATGCAACATCAACCCATAGGTGAAAAAATAACCAAAAATCTCTGCATAATACACAACTGACCACCATTGATCTATTGAGTCACTAATGATCCATAGATCCTCACAATCATCGATGCGATATGATAATGCAAAAAATCATCCATCGCCTCAATAGGGACAACCGAACCTGACATAATATTTGGTCCCAAACAATACCTCCATGCCACGTCTACCAAGTGTACATCTTCTCGCAACTAGGGATCGATAGGTAGGGCCATTCCTCGGAAAGGGAGCCCCGTTAATAAATAGACATCCTCCATAGCCAAGAATGTCAAATGTTTCCCCCATACAATGAATCACTACAGGTCAGTGCTCCACATAGACATTAGATATTGTAGAAGGTACTCTTGTGCCCGTATCAGTGGGTAGTTGAAGAACTTAAGCAACCCACAGGCTTCCAAAAGTCTTTGAATGCTTGACTCCTCTATCACCACCTCCCTAAGGCACTCCTAGTCTCATTCTCTCCAATGGACTGGAATATTGAGTTGATCACCTGCATTCACACCAACAACACGTGATCAACCATCATCATCATTAAAAAATAACCAAAAAATACAAGTTTTTTCAACACCTTAGCTTTTCCTCAAGTGAGTGGCTATCACCCCCCATAGGCGCACACGCATGCACCAATTTTCTTCACACAGTTTCACATCAATGAGCATCTATTGAAGAAATAGATGTGCATCAATGTGCATCTGTCACCCTCATAGGTGTGCATCATGTGTACCTGATCTTAACACAACTATGCACTAATGCGTAGTTGTATGAGAAACAGTTGCGCACAGTGTGCAGCTGTAATTTGAACAGGCATGCACCCAATGCACACCTATTTTTCCCACTCACGCGCCACCGTGCGTAGTTTTTTTCAACACAACCACACATCATGTGTGGGAGAGGGAATTATACCCATGCATCACAGTGTGGGTATCCTTCCTTCTCCCACTCATTGGTGGGACCACCCCTACAAAAACCCCTGGTACAGCCATTCGTACGACCCTGCCTAGAAAATCAACCCTATATACTATGCAAGTGGATGAGACCACTAACCTGTCTCTTGCAAATCCTATATCAGTCAGCTTGAACTCTCATAATCTCCAAATATGCTCTAAAAACCTCTCGTCAACTCACTATGGTAGCAAATACAAATGAGGTGGCATTATGGGCCCCACAACTATATATCACCCATTTTTCCAAACTTCCATGGTCAATTGCAGGAGCTCAGAGTCTCTGTTTTCTAATCCATCTTCAGCCATGGGATCAGGATCCCACCACCTACATAGTCAAATTCTTCATGTCACCATCCATACTCGACCCCAGGAGAGAATTTTTCTCACATCATGTTCAGGTACGCATTGTCATGTTCAAAATTATCAAATAGTTTTTATATGTTCCTTATCTTTACATATTGTTCACATCAGGTATTTGGTTTTCATCTATGTAGGTACTTGGTCATCACAAACCAGTGTAGCCCATTCAGGTATATGATTGACACTAGTATGTAATCATTCCCTCTGAATAACAATTTCATCTCCCAGTCACACCCTCTGACATTTTCCTATAGGATCTTCACATCCGGCTCTGCAGTACTATCACCTCCACTGCAATTTGATACTATCACCCGGTAGCACTCTCCCCCACATGATTTTTATGGTCCACATTTCCCCTTGTCACTTTGACACTCATGCTTCTTTCACCCCTTAGGGATGGGAGTCCCGATAGTCTTACGTATTTCCAAGAATCAGTCACATACTCCTTCTCCTCATTTTGCTAGTTTTCCTAATGGACTCCCAAATTATCTCATCATAGTTATATTTTACCTGCACCTATGCAGTATCATTAACCCTCCAGTTCATCCACAATCAATTTTCCCATATGCATATTTCCATCCATTCATTTACCTCATAAATAAACCCATCCATGGCCCCCCCACCCTCCACCAGTTCTCCACGACACTTGTGCCCTCATAGGCCAATCCATCTTTCTTTGGGGCACCCGTTTTTGTATCTGTACACTCATCCCAAATTATTCTTTATTCATATGGTAAATTGTAAAAATCCTTTGTTTCCAGCATTTACATAGCTTTTGTTGTCTCCCTTGGCGACCTTCTTTTTCTGGAAAAGAAACCCATGTATCCCTTGGTTGGGGCATTCATTATATTCTACTCCTGTTGAAATCGTCCATAAACCTTGAGTATCCCACAGTCCATGTACCCCTGATCTTTGAGTTTTTTAACTTTGTCACACCTCTGGCACAATTTAACCCATGTCTAGTCATCCCCTTGACACTATATCCAATTCACGGTTGTTTCCACTAATCCTTCACATATATCCCCAACCAAGGGAAGTCTTGAGTCTCACCGCATATTGACTTCATCCATGTTCCTTACTAGTTGTTGATCTTATCCAATGGATTTCATGAAGCCATTTTACTTCTTGGAGTCATGTCTCCCTTTCTGTCGACATCGGCATAAGTTTCCAGAAGGACGACAGTATCTTGACTCTCATTACCTTTACAATGAGGAGTCTCAGACGACACAAAGAGAACCATAATTTCTCTCTTATGTCATTGACCCCCTTAACATTTGACTTCAACACACTCTCATGTTACGGTGGGTCTTATTTCGCGACTGATGCCATTGTTTTATACTAGCCCAAGACCTTTGAATTTTCTAAGCCATCAATGCCTACGAGTCATTGACACTTCTTACAGGTGTCATTGCCTCTTTTCAGAGTATGTTCACCATCCGAATTGTCATATGTCATTATTAAAACCCCTCGGAGGGCATTGCAGTTATCTACATCAGCATACAACTTCAATTACTATCTTACATATTTTGAGTTACATGACATGAGCATGGGGCATGCCCACCTCGTTTGTATACAAAATTTATTTTTTTGACCTAGAAAAAGGTTCGGTCCCACAATTTCCCCTCTCCCTCCAATGAGCCCCTCTTGTAGTTCCTCTTGATACTCTTTCTTAAAATGGTACTCTCAATAGAAGAAACATTGATGTATTTCGGCTATAAGTATGCTCCTAAACTTACACATCAGGGGGCATCTGTTATCACTGAAATTTCATCCGCAACATCGCATCCGAATGGTTACAGGAATACAACATCTACAAACACCTATTAGTTCACCTATGGCACCAAGAAATCATTTCCAAGAGGCTAAAACTATACAATGCGTCAAAAAATTGACATGCGCTAAAACACTAAAGGAAGCGTGCACACAGAGCGTGGGCCAAAGAAACCCATAGAGCGCACAATGTGCCATATGCATGACTATGTACAAGAAAATCTGCACTCAGCTGTGAAGGGCACATTTATGGTTCTTGTCACCCCCCCATCAACTTTTGGACCAACTCCCAACTTGATTTGACCCTCAAATCTGATCTAAATCTAAGTGGGGGGTTGGTCAAAGACCTAAGGGTGTCCTAAAGGGCCCCTTGTCCACACTAAAGACCGGCTGGATATTACCTCAAAGGAAAGCTATAAAAGGATGCCATGGGTGCACTAAGAATTCAAGAATCCCATTGTGTTGTTATGCTACCTCTATTCTCCTTCAAGAAACCTCTTTTATTCTTAGCAACATCTCATTAAGTTGTTCATCTCACCTCTTGAGGGAATAATCTTGGATTTCTTCACCATTTTCTTTCTAGTTTACCATTTGTAAGAAGAGCTCCCATATAGGGGACTCAAGATCCCTCCCAAGGAGGAAGAGGGGATCCATAAGTCCCCTTTTCTCTACAGATTTTCTCACTAATATGCTTCTCCATTGGTGGCATGATTATTGGTCATTTGTTTGATTAGTTTTCGTTCTAATTCCCTCATGCATTTTAGTTTTATTTCTTTATTTGTTGTTAGATTAGTTTTTTTTTTATTTCAAGTGATTGAATTGTTTGATTCATACGATAACCCCTGTCCTATCTAGCAGACCCAACTAGAATTGCAAGTGCCCCTCTTTTTCTCATTCAAGTGACGAAAGGGACACAACAGGTAGGTAACCTTGAACCCAACAGTCAACACTTTATCATTGGTCGTTGACAGGGTGGTTTCCCTTGTGTTCGATGAGAAAAAATCTATTCACACATTGGGATTTGTGTAGTGTCTTAGATTCCATTAGCCTTATTGTTGGTTTCCTCGCCTTTGTCAGTAGTTTTCATCATTGGATGCTATTCATAGGGTCTTTTTCATGTACTGCTTCCACTTGGCACACATGAAAGATGCACAGGCTTGTTGGTTCATGAACATGTTCTTCATCTGATTTCCACCAAATCATGAAGATCTTTCTTTGTACCTCATGCTGACTGATGAGAGATGCCTCAATGCTCTCCTTTCAATGGATCTCCTTCCATCGAATTTAGCTCATTTATTCTAGAAACGTGACCTAGAGTCTTATGCGTACCTTGAGACATGAAGTCATTAGTGGTAGGTTCTCTCGCCATCGATAGTTGGGAATAAATCAATGTCTCCTGATCAATGGATTCTTCAGGTGCTCAACACCGACTCCTTTATTCACAGTTGTAAGAATGTACTCGGTTCCTTGATACCTACTTTAATTATTTGTAGGTTGTCTCACATTTGTTAACAATATACATCAATGACCGGTAATCAAATGATGTCTCGTTGTGTTCAGCCTCAACTCCTTTATTCACATGACATAGACTTTCACCCTTAGAGGATTGTGTAGAAGACTTGAAGACACCAGTATGTGGCTGCAAATTTCTTGTGTTGTTGCTTCCTTTTCACTGGACCAGTACCTACATGACTTCAGTGATCATGGGAGATCAGATTGTACCCCATTGTATATAGATATCTTCAGATTGGTTTTGAGACTATTTCTTTTGGGCCTTGTTCATGACTATGATAGCTATTGGCATGTAACCACATTTGTATTTGTCTATTCATGGCCACAGACACTTGTTTGGTATATTTTCACATGGATCTACATTGCAATTTTATTGGCATCCATGTATGCAAAGTCAGTGCAGAATGAAATGAGCAACTAGTTTGTCCAGTTGGATCCCCACCAATCCACTTCTGGGTTGTTTATAATGTATTCTAACCATCACAGATACTCCTCTGACCTAACACATTAGGGGGCATATGTTATAGCAAGATTTTCCTCACCCTATGTAATCTGGGACATAAGGCTTTTTTCATTTCCCTATGCAGACTTATCACCCCTATTTGTAAAATCCAGAGCTAAAAATACATATTTTTCCATATATACACATCTGTCCTACTATATAGCATGCGTATACACAGGCTTCTCCACTACAACCCACGTACATCGATATTTGTGCCAGAAAATGAAAATTAATGTTGGTTTTCCAGGTCATGACAAGAGATCTATGATCCTTGGCCTTCCATATAATGGAAACGTTCCCACTTGACCTTTCAGTTCCATTTTGAATGCTATAAATGCGCCAATTCCGAGCAATGGAAAGAAGAGAAAGGATTCAACCTTGAGAGAAAATTTACTCTAGAGAAATTATTTACTTCATATTGAGTCTGCATCCCTTTTTCCTTTAAGTCTGAACATAGTGTGCAACCCCCAAGCTCTTCCCTTATTGATTGAGAACCTCATTGTCTCTCTCTTGTGAGCTTGCCTTTGGTGTAGGATTTACGTGGTTGAGACCCAACTGGAAGGAACTTAGTTTCTCAGTTCTAAATCATGCTGACATAGAAGTCTACAACATTTTAACTTTTGTTGATCATATATTAATAGAAATACTCTTTTCTCGTCCAATTGATATCTTGCAAATATTTGAATTATTATTCCATGGGCATATTTGTCATGTTTATTGATGGATTATGCTATTGAATGTGCTAAAATAATTTATTCTCACCATATGCTTTCTTTGCTTGGTTGTTGAGGACTAGTTGCAGGTATATTTCTTTGGGTCAAGTCCTCAAAGGTGGACTTCATCGAACGTCTAGACGAGGTATCCATTTTATCTGGTCTTGTTAGCATATTTGTTTTCATAGCATACTTGAGAAGAGAGTTTATTTATGTAGTCATTTACGTCTGTTGTGGTTTACCCTAGCCATAGAGATATTTTCCTCATAACAGGAGGAAATTTGTTAAATTTCCTTGTTGAATAATAAATTGAAGGAATTGTCAATGAATTTCACAAAGGGGTATGCGAGGGTCATCATTCCTGGACAACCACTGTATACAAAATCCCAAGAGTTGGTTATTACTATCCCTCATTGTTTTCTGATGTCAATTTCATAGTTATGGAATGTGTAGAGTGCTACATGTTTGCAGCGAAGAAAAAATTATAGCCCCTCTACTGAGACCTATCAAAGTAGAGAGACCTTTTCAACAACGGGGATTGGATTTCATTGGTGAAATCAATCCAAATTCAAGTTGGAAACACAAATTTATTCTAACAACCACAAATTATTTCACCAAGTGGGTAGAATTCATCCCCATAAGGGAACCAACTGACACAATCATCATCAAGTTCCTGGAAGAGAAACTTTTGGACAGATTTGGATGCCCAAGAAATATCATCACTAATAATCCCCAAACATTCAAGTCTACCAAGATGATCCAAATTTTCCAAAACTATGACATGGAGCTTGAAAATTCTATTGATTATTGTCCATAAGGTAATTGTTTGGTTAATTCCTCTAATAAGAATATCATAAATATTATCAAGAAAATGTTGTCTCGGAACAAAAGGGCATGGGATTCTCATTTGAAGTATGCAGTTTGGGAAGACATGGTAAGCATAAAGAGGTCTATAGGAACTTCTCATTTTCAAATGGAATATGGATTGGAAGCCATTTTCCCTATCCAAATCATCCTTCCTATGATGAAGAATCAAATGATATGCAGAGAATAATGAACCCACTAATTTAAGTTCAGTAGGTAAGGGAACAAGTGCAGATAAAGTCCCATATTAATCAGACAAGAATGAAATAAATATTTGAAAAGATGAAGAAAGAAAGGAACTTCACGATAAGATATTTGGTCCTAAATTGGTATGTTACAAGGGAAGCTAAAGGAAATCATGGAAAATTTTTCAATATTTGGCTTGAACCTTTCCAAGTTGTTGTGGTTCAAGATAACAACACATATGAATTAGCTCTGCTGGATGGAGAGTTTTTTGGGGGTCCTATAAATGGGCTATTCCTCAAGAACTTCTTGTAGTCGTGAATACTACAAATCTTCTTACCGTGTACATAAATAAATATTTTTCCATTTCTTTCCATGAATTTTTATTTTTAATTCATTCAACTCTTATTACACAAGCAAGTATGTAGGGTTCTAACATTGTAAGTTGTTGAGAATTTTTGTTTCACATATCAAATCAATTTTCAGGTATGAGAGAGATGTATCATTTCAAATAAGACTACATAACCCAATGGAGGAATGTGCTTGGTCTACAATTCTTAGCATACCAAAGGGGTCTGTTATCCCTACTGGAGCTGATGTTAGTACCATATTTAACCCTATCACCAATATGTACATTGTTCGAGGTTATTGATGGACATAGGAATAGTATGTAACATCCCTGACCACCCATCCCGAGGCATGCTACTCCAGAAAAATCTTTCATTCTCTGATACCATGCAGTAACATGCCCAACATCCAACTGAGCTATGCCACATACATTTTTCGAAATGCATGCAGTCAAAACATATACACACAGAACTCTTGCATAGCTTTATATATAAAACGTCAACAGAAAAATATATTCTGTAAATGCACAGATTCATACTGAAATAAAAATAAAAATATATATGCAACATACATATACATGAAACATATACATGAAATACACATAAATATAAAGACAAATATAACCACACATAGGATAAACCCATAAAAATGAACATGCAAATAATAATGCAACATGTAAATTTAAGACACGGTTGACACCTGTATTGGTAAGAATGTCACCAGCTGTGTCTAGACCTTCCTCAAACCTCCCATCCTTAGACCACGCTTCTCGTCACTCTCAACAATGGGTCACCCCCGAGATGGGACTAAACTCCACCTGGGTAAATGGATTCCTAACCAAGCTAATGGTTCATAGAGAATAGGAAAGACTTTGTCATAGGTGACAACTCAAACTAACATCCTACAGTCCCTCATTCCCCACATTCCTGTGCCACCCCAAGAAGTGTGCCCCTTCTCTGCTCAACATTTGTTCAGCTTTCCCACTTCCCTTCCAATGTGTCAACAACATGCCAGACATGAAGTATCAGATCCCTATAGTTGTAGCTTATCACCCTCAAGAAATCAATTCCCAACAATTCTCTCACCCAAAGAGAAATTTCTTATTGGCCTGACAACCCGCATCTTCAATATCCCATGATCATGATAACCTGCTTCTTCAATATCCCATAGGCATTATAACCCGCCTCTTCATTCCATCTCCTAAGCTAACCAATTACACACACAAGTATGTCTTTGGACACAGGTTCAAGTACAGTGACATAAAGGTATGGAGGATAGTTGATTGTGTGATTGAAAGATCATGGTATGGCTGAATGAATGAATGAATAGTGGAAGGAATGACGAATGAATGCCCCCCCAAATGAGCCAAGTCCCCATAATATGTATGCATGTCCCCACCTTGACACTTGTCATGTTGGGAGATACTTTGGACCACTTGTGCCCAACTTTGGAACATAGGATAAAATAATTATCCATACTTTATACTTTAAGAAATATTAATATAATATTGCTTAAGATCCCTAAATTTTCCCCTTTTTCTTAACTTTTAGCCCCCCCCTTTCCCTAACTAGTGGATTTTAGTCCCCCATACTCTTTTATCGTGGTCAGTCTACGTGCAACGATGTATTTTATATTAATGATAGGACATATACATAAATAGGCACTCTGGCCTTTAGCATATAAGCTCTCTAGCCTAATACAAAACATAAGCATCCTAGCTTATAATAACTGGCTCTCCATTCTATAAAACACAACATATACACAAAGGTTCCCTGGCCTCAAAATTGTGCGCACTTAAGTTATTGTGGGCGGTATCTTGGAATGTGCCCATTTCATCATTTTATTTCACAGTACATGCATGCACTACACCATGGAAGATGCATGACAAAAATATATAAAACAACTCACCAGCTTAAGTAAATTATTACCTTTACAATTGGGGTTCGACCTAGGGATATTACAATCCCCTCCCCTTATTTATGCATTGTCCTCAATGCATTATATACCATGTACCATTCAAATTATTTAAAATATCCAAGATTTAGCTATTAGCATCTTGTTTTCCATCTGGTGTTCTACTTTCCAGCACCAATTCTCATACTCATACTGCAACTGGAAGTCAATTTATGTATTCCAAAGAGTTTCTTTAGGAAATAATTCATCTCATTGTTCCTTATTACTTGCTTCAATTAAACCTCATTGAAGAAACAACTGGTTGTAGATCCATGGTGTTCCACCCAACCTTAGATCTCACTGCTGATAAACTCTCAGTAGCATACCACCCCTGAGTAGGGGCTCTGACTCCATGAGGGCAATGGATTCCCAATATAACCATGGCCCACAATCAACATCAACATAGTCTATTCCAAGGTGCCAAAACTCAACAACACTCCAACCAACAGTCTCTCTTCCCCACATGCCTGTACAACCCAAGGTAGTATGCACCTTCACTATCCAACAGTTCATCGGATGCTCAAATTCCCTTCTAGAGCTCCAGCATAGGTCAGACAGGAAGTGTCAGAGCACCGTGGCTCTAGGAGTTCCAACTTTAATCAATATCATCTCATCTGCATCAAACACATGAAATTATAATGAGAGAACATAAAATAATTCATTTAGCAACTCAAACTTTGTTCAAAGGGAATTCAACTTTTCCCCAAAATGTGAAATTGTATTTCATAAAATTTTCATCATTGTTGGAATAATAGAATGTAGTTTTCCTTATGGCTTTCAACAAGCACCAGGCTAAATACCATTTTTCCTGCAATGATTATATATTTCATACAACCAACAAATTGTCAGTATTTTTTGTACATCATAATTCAACATGTACAACACCTTATGCCATGATCTTAGAATTTCCTGCACCTAGCAATTCAATCACACTTACCAAAAAATTTAACCAAATAGAATGACTCATCATTCTATGCATATGCATGTTCATAATTAATAATAATAATAATAATCTATTTTTAAGGTCACAACCAAGCCACACCAAATTGGTGTATGAGACCCCCTTGTTTGTGGGACAAGGGACCCCCTCCGCCCAACGATTTGGCTAGTAAAGTCTACAGAGGTATCATAACCTACCCCCCTCTGGATTTGAACTTGTGACCTCTTAGGAGGAAACACATGTTCTTAACCATTATGAAACACATGTTCATTTCTTCTATTTTGTGAACAAGAAATTTTCTGTAGTCACTATTCCTGTGACTACCTAACTTGCAACTTTCCTTTTGTAATGTTTAACAGTTCCTAAAGGTTCTCAACTTCATGAGTTAGAAACATTTCATCCATTAGTATAATTATTTCCATGCAAAAACATATATACATACACTCACAAAATGCATTCAACAAAATGCATTTAAGTATACAATTCCATCATGTATGAGTGCAACTCTGCCACTTACTAGGCATGAGTGAAATTCTCAATGCCTCTTTATTCAATGCATCCTTGCATTGATTTTCAGAATGATCTTTATCTAAGTCATGTATCTCACCATCCATAAATTCGAAATCTGGCCAATGTCTTGACACATCTCCACACACTTCCCATTGTCTTCACAATTACTTGAATGCCTTCCTTTTCGACCCAAACACTACACCGAGAATACAATTCTATGGTGTTTATTAGTATTAGAAAAAAGGTTGAAGTCCAAGTTTTATTTAAAGGCAGGAAGCTCATTGGGTACTTGTGTGGCACATAACCTTTCTATAACCATACCTTATCATACCCAACCATGTCCTGGTCTCATACATGACTATCTTTCTTAGCATCATTCCTATAACAAGTTCTTATCTTTTATTTTCTCTGGTTATTTCCTCATAACCAAATTAATATGACATGCTACTATGTCAGTGTGTGCATTTAAAATCTAAAATATTTGATAACTATAATAAGCCTCTATCTTTTACCACACCTACTAGTAACTTAATCCTGTCAATGCACCTAAACAATACCATACAACGTATTATAAAATTCAATTTGGGTAAATTCTTACATGGCTTTCCCTTTGGAAATTATGCAACATAATTTCCAAAAGAGAAATGCTTACCTACTTGGCTTCCATTAAACTAATTTAATGCTACCTGATTAGTTGATGATAGTAGAAGTTCACATGCTTCTTTATCAGACTTATAATCAACATTCCAACCTTATGTTGTTTCCTTCCATGTGAAACAACATTATGAACAACACTTTCAAACATGTAAGCATTCACACTTTATGGCTATCCAAACAAGCCATAAAATACTTGTTGCTACAGAAATTGCAGCAACTTCTTTATCCCTGTTTCACATTTCCTTGTTTATCCCAGAAGTCTTCCATTCTTCCAGATTCCTGAATCTTCATGTGCACTCACTGTAACCACTATGCATAATTATTTATGATCTTAGCACTTTCTAGCCAAATCACTCTTGGCTACCTTTTATTTTCCATCCAAATAATAAACTGACATTAACCTTCATATTTTATTTACTTTCTGGATCCATCTATCCCAACTCATACTTGGGTGAATTATAATTCCAATCATGTTGTCTTATATCCTTTGCATCTTCAACATCCATTTATTTTTCGGACTTAACTACTTCATCTCTTTCTAGACTGAATATTTTAGTATTTGAGTTTTCTTCCACCCTTCTCCACTACTTTCCAACTAGCCTCAAAGTTGTCTTGCATAGCCAATCTCTTAGCATGTCTTAAGGATGGACATATGCCTTCTACTCTAGTTGCAAAGAATTAATTAAAATTATTTAATATTGTTTTTAATTTACCCTCAAAATTTCAAGGACTACTTCCACCCCCTAGAAATTCACTTATGGCTCTATGCCACTCGAGATGGATTCTTCTCAGGAACCATCTCTTTTGAATTAAAAACCATGCATAGAACAATTTTCTTCTTCATGGTTCTTTACTGACTCTCTACAGAGATTCATTTCACTTTTAAGTATTTCTTGGCTTTGACATCTCCATGCTATTGTGGAAATATATTCAATACCTTTGGAATGCATCAATAATATATACCAATATTATTTATTTCCCATTAGCTTGATATCTACCTCATGATTTTTTCTTCCATTATCCTAGGATGTTCATGGACTTCCAACTACATATTATGTTGGTATTAATTTTCAGCATTCCACTATTATTTGGATCGCTCTGATCCAACTCCTACATGAACCAATTATATTTCCAGTAATTTTTTCTGAGTAATAGTTACACTAAATTCCTTCTTGATGTACTTTATTTACCCTTTCCTTATCTGATCATACCAGCACTTGGATTTTCTTGCTGGCTATTACTTTCCCCTGTCTTAACCAATCTAATTTCAACCAGCCTTGCAAAATCCACCTCTATCATGCCATATTGATGCCCTTCATACCATGCTTCCACTGCACACTCTAATAACCATAAGGGAAGAATTACTCTATAATTGCATAGATAATCCCTGAATATGATGCATTCTTTATCCATATATGAATTAAGCCTCTTTCTTTATCCGATTACTATCATTCTGATAGTCAATTCCTTTTATAATAGATCTTACTCCAATGCATTGATTAATTTGTATATTGGTTTCTTTGGGAGTGTTCACTAAATCATTAACTACATGATCTATTCCTCTTCCCATATTCTATTGAATACTTGACTAACATGAGAGGACTTCTTGTAGTTGCTTCCCAAGAATTTATGGATGCACTCAGATTCATACCTTGACATTTTGAGGTCATGGCTTTTGATCATATTATGAAATATTTTTTTCATAGCACTCTTTTCCTGAGTACCCTTGCTTATTTGTAACTAAATTTCAACCTTATCACCTATTAATAACCAAAAAAATTTAACTCTTCCAAAATGTGCAGCCAACAAAACTTCATCAGGTTAACTGACTCAACAATTTCATGAAAAATATGAACCATTCTGGTTCAATAATATATAAGAATTATTTATTTTGATTTCCTGAAAAATTGAATGCACAGATTAATTTTCTGGGTGAATATTTATATTCTACTTTCCAATACCTTTCCAATGAATACACCCATGCTCAATTCTGAGTCTTGAGGAGAAAGTTATGGTTATTTAAAAATTGCCCATTAATTTTTCTGTTCAAACATCAACTTGGCACAAATCTGCGATGTAATTAAGTATTTTTGCACATACTCCATTGGATTTTTCATGGAATATCTATTATGTTTCTTCATATACATATTTTGGACACGTTTTCCAAGTTTCACCTTTTTCTGGGTTTCGGGCCACTAGTTACAGCCTGCTAAGTTCTAGGCCAATTCATGTTTTTCTTCTAGAATGCTACAGGTACATTCTTTTCCATATTAAACATTTTTATCATGCCCAAAAATTTAATTCAGCTCTGTGACTGTCTTCTATGGTTCAATATATTTCCATTGACTTCTCATGTGCCTCAATCGGATTCTGGAGCAGAACGTTATGGCTCTTTGAAGTTAGTTGGGTCTTGAAATTTACCCTCCATTGTTTGTGTTGTAACTTTCTCATAAAGGCTTTGTTTGAAGAACGATTTACACCATTAGAAATCTCTCTTCGAGCTCTTTTATTTGAGATACAAATATATAGTGTACCTTGGTACACTATGATCTTGTGGTTTTTGAGTAGCTAGAAAGGTTGTTAAGGGACTCAAAAATGCATTGCAAAAAGATGACGTTCAAATGATATAAAACATCACATAAAATCGATGGTTTTCTGTTTTTTATCACCCTCCAAATGACTTCGCACTCACAAATTTCAACCTGTACACACATATATAGCATGCACAAAAACAACAAAAGGTAATTCATGCTCCGCGTACCTATAACCACTGTGCATCACATCTCTGTTGTGCCAATAACTGGTGCGCACTACTTTTGAGTCATGCGCCAATATCTACTGTGCACAATTTTGGTTCTTTCACTATTACCTATTGCACGCAATTTTTGTATCATGCGCTGATATTACGTGCATCATTAAATAAACTGTCGCGTGACAACATATACTCATATTGTGTGTGCACCAACCAAACTTCTCTATGCTCTGCCAATACTGCACACACCACGAGCGCAATTATTATGTGTGTGTACACCGCGTGCACCGTTTTATGCATATGCACACCGTGCAATGCTAAATTTAGCGTGTGCACCCGGACACTACCAGTTTTTTGTGCGACACCAAAATTTTGTATGCGCTTCCGCACACCAACATTCTTCCGCATTGCGCGAAATTTTAGTGTGCGCTCTCGCACACCAACATTTTTCCATGCGGCACCAAAATTTAGTGCGTGCACTTGCACACCAACATTTTTCCACACGGTATCAAAATTTAGTGTGCACACCAGCACGCCAACATTTTTTTGTGCGGTGCCAAAATTTAGTGCGTACACCAACCCACCAACATTTTTTGGCACGGTGCCAAAATTTAGCGTGTGCATTGGCAGGTCAACATTTTTTCGCGCGGCACCCAATTTTTACATATCAAAAGCTTTTTAAAGGGCATCATGCATTTTTTTAGTGCGCCCACCTGTGCACATTCATTTTTATGCGCATCAATTTCTCGTGAATTCTACTGCAGAAATTGCGCCTTTTGCTTAACGTTTTCCCCATTTTTACCATAGACATTCTGCAACTATGAAATGTTTTCAATTTCACCCCAATAACACCAGTTCAACCTCTACAACAACAAATCGTTTCGGTTTGACATTTCTTGGAACGATTTTTTCCCAAACTGAAGTCACGGATTGAGAATTTTAATTACTAATCTCGCTCCAACTATCATGGCTTCACTGTAACTTAAAATTCAACCAATTCTAGGTCTAAAGTTGTTGGAATAGATATTAAATCAATAAAATCTCACCACTTGGCCGACTTTCTAAATATTCTCATGAATTTAACAACAGAAATTTGGGATTTTTCAAATTCCACCCAATTGTTGTTACTTTTTTATTTTTTTACCATGTGTTGATGGGTCCTAATTCCCTTCATTCAGCAATAGGAACCAAACTCTCCATTGAGTCCCAATTAGACTCTGCAACATTTAATAGTGGAATGGTTCTCAAGATCTTGTGTTCCTGCCAAATTATCGATGGACTTTATGTTTTCTTGTGAAGGCTCTTCCTTTAGTTCAGACTATCTCTTTTTTGTATTTCCTCTTGGGTGGGACTGATATAAGATGGGAATATATTTAAGATTAACTATTGGGGAAGAGGCTAAACTTGATATAACCCGCTGCTCAAGCATGTAGACAACAATTTTACACCACAGGCCTAGTACTAATACATTAACCATGTGAGCATCCAATTACTGTCTGAGAAACTAATTACTAGAAAGAAAACACTTATCTGATAAGACAATGGCAAGCAAAATAATTCACCTACTTAATCATCCATCACATAATAACACCACAATTCATCTTCATCATTAAAGTAAAGAACAACAAAATATTGCCCTAGATAACTTGACAATAGATTAAATAGCTCTTACTCATTACAACATCATTCATGAAACAAGATAGGAAATGGTTCTTCTCGACATCCAATCACATGCATTTGATGAAAATAAATGTCTTTGGTCTTGAAGGACTTCTCAATTCAAAGGGAGCTTCAAAGTAATTCTTAACAACTAGAAAGCAAGAGTTATTGGAACAACCATCGACCCTTAACTAATTTTTCGATGTTCTTATTTATAACATAAAATTCAACTGAAAACAACGGCAAAGTGTAGTTTGAAAAAAACAAAATTCACCACAAGGCATCCTCTTCTAACAGTTTCTTTAACAATCAACTCGAGATATCACTTGAAAGGGTGACTTTCCTCATACTCCAACCAACTGATAAACCACTCCTCGCAAGTTTTGGCCCATGGAAATATGTGCTGCTCCATCAGAGCCACGTAAATTTCTATGACCTCTACCGCATGCACTCGACACTTCACTAGACTAGTGTTTAATTGTTGTAGCATAATCTGAGCTCTAATTGGATGTTCCATAAATCTTTTCACTTGTCATGGCGTTGTGTTGACCATCTTTTCTAGCTCTTCGACCCACTTCTTTGTAATTTATCGGTGTGGTTCCTGAGACATCTTAGCCCAATACCCAACTGATCACTTCATGCGATCAAGACTGCTCTTGCCCTGCATTTGGATGTCGTGTTATTCTCTANCTCCATGGCTTGTTGTGCACTTTCATGCCACCGCTCCATATCCTTTCACATTGCGAGTGCCATGAGAGTGTCTTTCTGGAGCTCAGTTATCGTTTCAGTAAAAAGGTGCCTCTCTGTTTTGAATTGGTTGTAAGCTTCTTCGAACTTACTTCTCAGGTATACCGTGGTCTGAGTGGCACCCTAATAGTATTCAGCTACATGGCGCAAATGTTCTAGTTCCTTTAGGGTGGCGGCCAACTCCTTTTCATATCATTTGGCTTTGTCCAGGGTGGCATTTGAGAGTGACATCCCCACACCGAGGAGTTCATATGTTCTGTCATTTTCTTTGTTAATCAAGTTTTCCTCTGTAATGACAAGGATGGAGCGATCCAATGTGATCCTCCTTTTCTTTGTAGTTCTCTGGATGATGGCCTTCCTCTTTCGATCCTAGGATATCACATAAATATCGGCTACCTCGTCCACAAGTTCGGGAATCTGCTGATCACCCCATGTGAGTGTATTTCCCAAATTTTTGGTGTTGTATTTTTGTTCAAGGTCAGGTTCTTGAACTTTCTCGTTGTGCTTCGAAGGCTTGGCCTTCGCTTGTCTCTTTTTGGGGATCTGAGTATCAAGCCAAATAGAGGTGTTAGGAAAAGAATCAATATTTACTTGTTCATCGACCATCGAAACACCTATTTTCTTTTGCGGGGATCCTTGCTTTGGTTCATCCAGTTCTGACTTGTCCTTCGGATTATCTGCTCAGGTTTCCGGTGCATCAAGCCTCTATGTGTCGGGAACATTTTCGGTTTCTATTTCCTTTTGTGGGATATCCTAGGTTTTGAACTCAAGAGTAGGAAAATAAGTCTTCTCAGGTCCCTCTTCTTCTTGGACATGCACAGGGGTCCCACAAGATTCCTACGAGATTTATTGATCACTATATATATTTATAAAATCGCTCAAAGGATTAGGAGCGATTGTTTCTACTGATACTCGGCCTGCCTCTGGTTGAGTCATCACTCCTACCGAAAATCCAGTTGGTGGCATTGTGGATTTAGGGTTATTTGACCCATTAATGTTATCAAGGTTCGTGAGGTCAGGGCCACTTGGCCCCGCCGAGATTTCCTATGGGATATCATTCAGAGGCCTCATACATCTTACAAGGTCTGGGTTATCCTGCATTTTCTTCACTAATAGTTGGGCTTGGTTATACATGAGTCCCCCCATCCCTTGTATAGCTTGAACCTCGGGGAAATTCATATCTTTACCTGGGTTACTTGGGGAATTTTTGTTGGCTCTAAGGATTTATTGAGCCAATTGTTCCAAGACTATTGCTTGCTCATCCCAACTCATGCACTTAAAACTGGTTTCTTTAGGGTCAACCATAATTGCAACCACCTCATCCCATATTTGAGTATTTTCAATCAATATCTCATCCTCAAACATGTCATGGGCATATGGCCAGTAGGATGATACCTATTGTGAGTGCTTCAGGACCACACCCTTAGGGTCATGCTTGTGAAAGGGGCGAGTCTGGAATCGAAACTCCAATTGGCTTAGCTCTTCTTGCTTGGACTGCACAGTGTCCTTTACCATGTAGAAACCAATATGAAACCCATAGGATATGAAGGCCCGCTTCTTATCCTTTACCAAAGTAGCATTATAACCTTATAGGATGGTCTGATAATGGATTTCCCCTACTACTAGTCGATCGAGGAAATATATAGGTAACAAATGGGGTGCTATGATGGCACTAAAAACCCTAATGTAAGTATCATGCTCATCCAAATACCAATGGCCAACCTTTGATACAACCTTTTTGGCTGCATTCGATAGCCTTGGGAACTCTTTCTTGAACAACAAAAAATAAATATGTGCGATAAAATGATCACAGATGAGAGAGTAGGATTTCTTGTACCTATTCTCCCATAAGATGTCGAAATACACATGGACTGGGAGCTCTCATGTGTGCCAGCCCAAGTTCATTTTAGCGAAGGCATTTCTGGCAGAAATGACATCCAATAGATAAGAATCCATATATAAGGATGGGGTTTCTTCCTCTTTCGACCTTTGAGTCTGTCGTATGCAAGTTATTAGTTATTTGGAAATGATTGCACCCCAATTAAAACTTATTATGAAAATGGATAATGTATAATCTAGAGGCATCCAAGCCTTAGAAAACCTAGAGTAGTCTTTCTCCCCATGCAATCGACAGAACAGAGCCATTAGGTAGATGTATGGATCCCTCAGGTTAACAGTCGGGTACCAACTGGAGGTTTGATTGGTCAACTTTTTATCCTCTCTCCACCACGACACCATCACCTTGCTGGTGTCATTTTTCTCATAGAATATTACAACAAAATCAGTGTTTAGTTGTTCTTCTGGCTCTCTAATCCTATAGTAATTTTGCACTTCCACTGGGAGGAAAACCCCAACACACTCGTCGTTGTCATCGTTAATCAAGAATCTTTGTGTGTTAGTGTGATAGATAATCTATTTCAGGAGTTCAATGTAGGGGAATACTGAAGTCCCGGTTGCCACCATGTGCAGATACACCTTTTGGACATTCCGGAGGACTTCATCGTTGTGCAAGGTATATTCGGGGATTTCCTCCCACTTAATTTCCTTGAAACTTTCCTCCCAACACGAGAATACTGTCTTGGTCCTAATGTTGGCCTCTGTGTCTCCAAAGGCCAAGGGTTGAATGAAATCTTTCTTGGTGGTGGTTTTGATGACTGGCACCAGTTTTGGAGAAAATTCCAATTGTCTTTCCACCACTGGGGAGGAACCTTCTCCCACATCTGGTTCTTGTATCTTTGGTGTTCTTGGAGATTTCCTAGTGGTGGGTTTCTTCGAAGGCATCGTTCCTGCAACCAAAAAATATCTTTAGGCAGGTGTACAGAGTGACATTGGATAAAACATATGAAATGAACCATAAAGCATCCATAGACGGGTTCATACATGTAACACTTACTAAAATATTATTTTTATACTCACTCGACCTTGGAAGCTATCCCTGGATTGTTCGTCTCACTCCTCTGGATAATCTGAATTCCTTCATGCACAGAATAACCTTGTTTTCAATGACTCAAAAGAACATAACGAGAGAGATCCTACCAGTCGTATCAACCAGTTAATACAAGTAATGGGTGAAATTCAAAACAATATACCACCGAATATCTTCAAATAAATTCTACGTGGGTTGATGGAGGAGGCGTGGGGTGTGGGGGGGGCAGGGGGGAGATGCACTGTATCGGCATCTTCAAATGGTCCTTTCAATTTGTGCACACATTAGCGACTAATGTGAGATTTGAGAATTAATTAACCTTTAAATGTGTCGTATCTAGCGTATCACGGAGCTAAAATGTCCCATCGTGTCATCTTCTTAGTGGGAATATCAGGAATCAACGATATTCTTATGCATGTTTCCATCACTATCCTCCTGAGAAATCTTCCGACGTTGATTTATTTCATCGTACGGTATCAACGTGGCACCACTGGCTCGGGATACAGGGTACTAATGACCGGGAACTTAGCTTACAGGTAATGGTCGAGCTCGGGGATTTGCTCAAGTCGAGCGCTTTAAGCTAAACTAGGGACTGGCGATGCTGAAAAGGTATCAAAGGTCGTATTTCAACAATAAAGCTATCATGCATCCTCCTTACAAGGTAACCCCCCCGAAAAAATCCTTGATACCAAAAACGTTTCGGAAATCGACAATCGGTGATATCACTTCATTCTTCGTGAGCGCTTACTCTCTTAGTCTTTCACTGATGCCAAAGGGATCGGTCATCAACGATATTCTCGATGATTCTTTTCATGAAATAAATCTTGCGTCTAGTGACGCCGATGAATATCAGGACTCAACAACTTTGGTTCTCTCTAGCATTTTATTTCACGCTTAATCCTTTCCAATTGAAAGTTTTGACTGTCAATTCTCTAATTTAGATATTAGTCTTTTAAGTTAATGGTTTTCATATGTCCAAGCAAGATTTTAAATACTTAATGAGAATAAGAAATGATAAGAAAAAGAAACATTTTTCATATTAGACAATACCAAAAGATCAAGTGGTACGTAAAAAGTGAAATTTGAAGTAGACTTTTTAGGGTGTGTTGAGTGCTCAACAAATGGCAATTCACTAGGCAAAAGAAGAATCTATATTCTTCCTTCATGCTCAGTTGATATGAAATATGGTGGAGAACCTTTCCTAGTTTGAAATTAGAGCCTCTTTTACCCTTGCAATTTGAAATTCTCCCGCTAATGCTTCTGAGTTGGCCTGTGGGGTTTTAAACCTTTATTCCTCCTTCATTTCCTATAATGCTAACTCATGACCCTTTTTACATAAGTCTAGTAAATAATTTATTGGCGTGGAGCCTTTGGTTACCTCTACCTACTTTCTTTGGTGTCTCTCTGCTTCCAGTGAGTGTCCATAGCCTCGATGGAGTCACCTCGAGATCACATACCTTGCTCCACTTCTAGCGAGCGTCCATAGCCCCAATGGAGATACCTGGATACCCTCTCCTACTATTCACTCTTTTGATAATATCAACTTTATTCTGACATGATGCCCCGAGAGAGTGGGAGAGGATGATGTCTGTTTATTTTGAAAAGTGAGATGGTCTAGGTGAATCCTTTGCTAGCTTTGTGTTCAGGGTTCATGTAGTCCTTTCCATATTTCCTTCTTTTCCTTATGGTCTTACCAAGCCACTAAGAAGACACTTCAGACATTTCTCCAAATTTGTTCATTTGCACTGGTCAAATAGAGGACCCCTCAAAGAAACCACAAACTCCTTGATGCTTCTTGTGTTGTATGTGAGCGATGAGTTTGGGACAAAGTTCGCTATGTCACATGACTTAAGGTCAACCATTGTCTTTCTAAACACATCTTTCAAAAGTGCAGAAATCTAGAAAGAAAAAGAAAACAAAAATGTATTTCACAATCATGAAAACACTAGAACAATATTTTATTTATTTTATTTATATATATTATTATTGAAAATATTGTTTGAGGTCTTGGCCATTTACTAGGAGGGCGTCAGGTTCCCCCCTTAGATTATGTAACCGATACATTCCTTCCCCAATATTCTCATCCACCTAGAAAGGTCCAAGCCACATATTATGAAACTTATAATGCTTCCCTTTTGGCTCATTTTCTCTATCCCATTTTAGGACTAAGTCTCCTACTTCAAAAAAATTATCTTTAGCCTTATGCTTATCAAACCATCTTTTCACTATATGTTGGTGAGCTATAAACTTTGAATTACCCTTTTCTCTCTCTTCTTCTAGCATGAGTAGAGTATCAATTCTTTTTTGTATGACCGATGAGGGTTCCCCGTTGGAATCTTGGTCTAGTTGAAGAGATGGAAGATAAAGCCCATTTGGGAGAATGGCTTCCTGTCCGTAAACTAGGAAGTACGGAGAATTTCTTATAGCTTCCTTGGATGTGACCCTATCGACCCATAAAGCATTATGGAATAGATTATGCCAATTCCTTTGGTTATTTGCAACCATATTTTTTAATATTCTCACTAGGTTCTTATTCGTTGATTCTACCACCCCATTTCCCTGTGGATAATAATTTGTAGAGTACCTAATTATTATTCTTTTGTCTAGAGAAAACTCTACCAATAGAGTGGAAGAAAAATAAGCTGCATTATCAAAAACTAGAACAGAAGAGACACCAAACCTTGTGATCAGTTGTTGCTCTATGAATTGGATCACCACCTCTCGTTTACATGAGTCAGAGGGATGGCCTCTGCCCACTTTGTGAAATAATCGGTGGAAGTAAGTATATACTTGTGTTGTTTCGAGGAACTGGGTGTAATTTCTCCTATGATATCCAACCCCCATTTCTCAAAAGGCCTAGAGACAATCAGTGGTTGGAGTGGGATTACTACTCTCTTCTCTCTCCCAATGCTTATTTGACAAATTTTACAGTTCCTAGCGTAGGTGTGAGCATCTTTGACCAGTTGGGCCAATAATATCCATCTCTCAGTATCTTATGAGCGGTGGTGTTTCCTGCGAAATGTCCATTAGCAGGGCCATCATGGATCTCCTTCATAACTTTGTCTACGTCTTCACGTTCAAGACATCTTAAGAGTACCCCATCATAATTAATCTGAAAGAGTATCAAATTTATGAGGCAATATTGTGCAAACTTTAACCTGAGAGCTCTCCTTTCTCTCGGGTTGAGATTTTCTGGACAAGTTCCATGGTGTAGGAGATAAGTCAAATTATCATACCAAGACTCTAGACCTAGAGAAATGTATGAAGATTCACTACACCATAATTCCATTTCATTATCCCATCCATAATATTCATTTACTTGGTCCTGGGATTCAACTGCGAGTTTGCACAATCCTTTCCCTTTAACTAGTTTGGCAGGTTTTATATCTAGATCAAATTATTGGACCAATTCCATCCAATTCCCTCTTCTTTCCCCCATCGCTTTCTAAGTAAACAAGGATCGGACCGTAGGGTGAGGCATAATCACTTTGGTGTGGTTCTTGAGGATGTAAGACCTGAAGTGATTTACTGCCTTATATACTGCATAGGCATGTTTATCAACAAAAGTACAGTTAATTTCATCTCCCTAGAGATTAGTTCTCATGAATGACACTGGAGCCTCATTTTTTTCATCATGCTTCTGAGTCAATACTACAGCTAATGACTAGTCGAAGGTGAAATCATAGAGGAATAAATCCCTATTGAAATCAAAACTTAGTAACATGGGGGCCTCGGATATAGCATTTTTAATATTTTTGAAATCATCCTTTCGTTCATCATCCCACTTAAATTTGACATCTTTATGAATCATCCTTTGTAAGGGTTTTATAGTTTCCATGAAATCGAGAGTGAACTTCCTCACGGAATTGATTTTCTCGAAAAAAGAATGCATAGCTTTCTTGTTGTGAGGCAATGGGAGTTGAGCTATGGCCTTAATCCTTTCTAGGTCTATGTGAATGCCTACTTGAGATATAATGTGTCCTAGCAGCTTACCTTCCTAGATGATGAAAATAGTTTTCTTGGGATTTAAGGATATACCGGATCTCCTACACCTTTCAAAAATTTGAGTTAAGTGTTGGATGTGCTCTTCTCTGTTCTTTGAATACACAGTTACATTGTCTATATACACTACTACAGAATTGTTGATTAGTCCCTGAAATGCTATGTCCATGGCCCTTTGGAAGGTCACTCCTGCATTGATTTACCCAAAAGGCATGCGCTTATAAGAGAAGGTTCCCCACTTGGCTCGAAAGGTAGTTTTTAAATGATCTTCCTCTGAAACCAGGACTTGGTTGTAACCTGAGAAACTGTCCAGTAGAGAGAAAATCGCTGAGCCAGACACAGTCTATAGGAGTTGCTCCATTGGTTGGACTGGGTAATTGTCCTTTTCTGAAGCTCTGTTGAGGTTTCTAAAATCTACATATAAGCGGATTTCTCTAGACATTTTCCTCACAGGAACCAGATTTTCTACCCACACAGAATGCCTAACCTGGAAAATGATCTTGGCATATAAAAGTTTCTTTAATTCCTGATACATGAGAGGTTCCAGGGATGGGTAATACTTTCGTAGATTCTGTTGGAAAGGTTTCACCTCAGGTTTTAACGGTATAGTGTGTTGAATGATACAGGTGTCATAAGTTTTCGAGTCTTGGAAGGACCATGCAAAGAAATCTTGATATTGTCTGAACAGTTTGAGATAATCCTTTATTTCCTCTTTAGATATAGTCTTGTTGAGATTCACATTCTTTGGGTTTTCCAGGGTTACAAGATTTATAGTTTCATGTAGGGGACAAGAGCTACCAATCTTTGCATTTTTAGGCCCCCTAAAATTTTCTTTCAGATCAAACAGAATTTCTAGATTAGCTATCCCTTTCAGGATGGTGTGATATTTTGATCTGTCAATAGGTTGGACTACCCGAGGATCTATTTCTGTCGATTTCTCCTAGAATACCTCATCATCAATGTCCAAATATTTTAAATTGTCTTGGTTATTCAAGAAGTTTATGATCTGTTCATCTCCTTCAAAGAATTTTCAATTAGAAATATTGTTAGGCACCGATGGTTTGTAGAGTAGTTTCACAATGAATCGGGAGGCTTCATAATATTCCAGAGGTCAAATCCTTGAAGCAGCTATGGCCAGAGAATCGACAAGGATATTCTTTGATCTGGGGATTGTGTTGATATTGAAAGCTTCATAATGCTCCATTAACCTATGCACTTCCTGCTGATAATTCTTTAGGTGTGGGGAATCACAATGTATAGTATTCCTTACTTGTCTAATGATAATCTGAGTCCCTGAAAACTTTCAATTCTTTGATGTTCAAGTCCATGTCTTTCTTTAAAACTTTTACTAGAGCTTCATACTCGACAATGTTATTGTTGCATTTGAATTCTAGTCTACAGGACAGGAAATGATGTTTACATTTTGGATCAATGAGGATGCACCCTTCCCCTAATTCCTCCCACGATTTAGATCCATCAAATTATATGGTCCAAATTTGTGAATGAAAATCGCCCTTTTCCTCTTCCTTATTACTTTTTTGCTCTCCTATCTTTTGTTCTGTAATCTCTAGCACAGGGTCTTGATAGAAGAGGGTGTCTTCTATCGGTATCAGCAAATTCTCTTGAAAAACCATTTCATATTTTTGAGTGAGAGGGACATCAGATAAGAGAGGAGAATTTTTTTTGAAGTGGGAATCGCAGGAATAATTTCCTAGAATGGGGAAATCTGTGGACGAGGGTTCGTTCAGGGTTTCTAGATCAGTGACCGTGTGTTTTAGGTATCTCTCCCTATCGATTCTAATCATATTCTTGTATCACTTCAATGGTAGCCAAAGGTATGCCTAGTATGTACTAAAGTACCCATTTAACTTCTCAGGCCAGTCTCGACTTAGTAATAACCCATAGGCCTCTAGGATGTTTACTACAATGATTTCAATCACTTGCACAAACTTAGGATGTGTCGCTATTCTGATCATTACCTCTCTGAGTTCCCCCATGAATTTGACCTAGGTCCTATCTAGCTATATCACATATTTATCGCTCTTGAGAGAATTGACATTTAATTTTTTGCAAATAGAAAAGAGCATAATGTTGGAAGATGCTCCTAAATCTACCAAACAGTTATGGAAAAACCTATTGAAGACTTCAAACATTAAGAGAAACAGAGGGACAAAAGGTTTTCCCTTCTTACCTTCTAAGAAGGTATTCACAGTTGGTTTATTTACTAGATCTGTGGAAGTTAGATTTCTTTCCTATTCATTTCTTGTCATAGGGTTTTCTACTGATTTCAACGCTTGTAGCAGGAAATATTTTTGCTGAGGGATTTTGCATATGTCCATAACCGATATATGAGCCTTCAATTTCTTTAGATATTTAACTACGTTGTACTCCATTTTGGGAGATTCTCGTGTATGGATGCTAATAGGGTTCTTATGGGGAGAAAAAGGTGCTTTCGGGTGATCAGGAGTTGAACTTTCCCGTGACATTTGAGTGGTGGTAGGATCCTTTGAGACAAGAGGCCCTTTACTTCTAGTTTGCACAACCGATATCTCTGTGGGTGGTTCTTGAACCTGAAATAGGTCTTCGGAAGGCATAATTAATTCAGGATCCCATATCAGCATGGATGTACCTTCTGGTGGGTCAATCTCTTCCTATTTAGAAATATTCATAACTGAGCTTCTTGGGTGTTTGATTAGGGAAACCTCGTCTAAAAACTGGTTGGCCATAAAATTCATGGAATGCACCCATCGAGGGAAGTCTCCTTCGGAGTGGTTTTACTAGTGATAAGTATAGAAAGAATCAAATGTGACATTCCTTATATCAATATTCAAGTTATATGGGGGAGGTTCAATGGATTTGAACGATGGGTTCCTTTTAAAGAAAGGCTTATAAGGCCTTTGGCCTTGGTTTCCTTCCCCTGTGTTTCTCTTCATGTCTATGATCTCGTTTGATAATTTCTTAAGCATGCATTGTAGATCTTCTATGTCTCCATTACCCTTGTTGAGAGTATATTCTACTTGTTTCCCTAGTGGTCTAGTCAGAAGGAGTCCTCTCCTAGGAGGAGGTTGAGTTTCTTTCTTAACTAAAGAGACATGGCCTTCTTTACACCCTTTCATCTGGAATTCTATCATTTTAGCTTCTTCAAAATTCTCAGCTAAGGTTCGTTTGGCATCCCTCTTCCCAAACATGGAAATAGAAGCTGTGAGCGCATTAGCGTATACTTCAATTTAAAGCTCCTGAGTCAGTTTGGCTTCAGGCTGAAATTTGTTTTAGATGGTCGTGAATATTTTATAAAAATATTAGACCTTCTCTTTCAAACTCATGGTGGCGGAAAACAACTCAACCATGATAGCTCCTATAGTAGTATCTTCTACAAAATTATCTAGAAAATATTTTTGAAACTTTGTCCAACTATTTATGGATCCTACAGGTAAGTTAAAATACCATGTGGAGGCTGAGTTCTCAAAAGTGTAGGGGAAAATACTGCAAACCATGGTCCATGTCTTCATGCTAGATGTTCATAAGCCTGATCGTTAGTATAAATTTCTTGATATGATCTTCAAGCAATCCAGAGGTTTCAGGATCGAACTTGGGACTCAACCTCTCTGGATGTCGGGGAAGGTTATGGACTAGTCCTGGGAGGGACAAAGCGTCTCTAGCCAACCAAGGTTCAGAGGTGGGTTCCCCCTCTCTTCATTATGGTCGTTGCTGCCTTCCATATCTTCAAACTCTAACTTAAACTCCTCCTCTTCAGAAAAATAGTGTGGTTCATAGACATCGTCGACTGGTGTTTCAGGTATCAAATCAAGAGGATATTGGATTTTGGTGATTACGAAATCTATTAAGTATTCTACTGAGTGCACAAAAACCTTGTCGGGAGTACTAACCACTGGTTTGCTTTGTTGTTTCTTCGAGGGAGTATGGGAGATAAGGAAAACACACTGATCTCTCGGGTGTAGGCTCTTGTGATTATTCTGAATTGATTTAACTCCTCATGTGGAAGAGCGTAAGGTATTTCAGGGTGAAAAGGTTCTTCCTTAGGTTGGGGTGAGTTACTTGTTTCAGGAGTACTCAGCGTGTGTGGGTTGTCTTAGGAATGACCAGCCATGCATGTGGGATGTTTTGAATCTATAAGGTGTTTGAAATACTATGTAGAATATATATCCATCCATTCATTCACGACCCTCCTTCTAACACAAATTCTGTTGATGGGTCTTAAGTCCGTTGATTCAACAGCAGGAACCAAACCCGCCACCAAGGCCCAATTAGACTCTGCAACATTTAATAGTGGAATGGTTCTCCAGATCTTGCGATCTGACCAAATTATCGATGGACTTTATGTTTTCTTGTGAAGGCTCTTCCTTTAGTTTGGACTATCTCTTTTTTGTATTTCCTCTTGGGTGGGACTGATATAATATGTAAGTCAGTATAAACCAACTTGGAAACAAAATAGTATTAAGATTGACTATGGAGAAGAGGCTGAACTTGGGATAACCCACTGCTCAAGCATGCAGACAACAATTTTACACCACAGGCCTAGTACTAATGCATTAACCATTTGAGCATCCAATTGCTGTCTAAGAAAATAATTACCAGAAAGAAAACACTTATGTGATAAGACAATGGAAAGAAAAATAATTCACCTACTTAATCATCTATCACATAATAACACCACGATTCATCTTCATCTGTAACACCCTATTTCCCCCAGTTTGTAAAAATAACTGGACTGGCCTAGAACTATCGCAAACTCATAAATGTGAATATGTGATGTAAATGGACCTTGAGTAAAAGGACAATGAATGTGAATAACATTTTGAATTTATTGCAGGACTGTAGAGAGGGGACGTGCAGAAAAGGAGACCACGATGGCGGTGGAAGGCACCTGAAAAGGTGGCCTTAACTTCCACCGAGAATTAGTACCGTATTTGGACTCCACTGGTCTGGAGAACCAAAAGCGACTCGTTGGCCCTAAATTAAATGTATCGCAGGATGGTAGGTAGATGGTTTAATGATGGATGGGAGGTGAACCTCCCATATGTAGAGCCGTCAGTCCTGATCAGTGTGAGGGTAATCACACCACACGCAACCTCGCAAGAGGATAAGGTGTGGGGTAGAAGCGATTGTGGGGCAGACGCAAGGGGAGAACTCTAGAATTACGCAAAGTGAGTGATAGAAAAGAGGAAGGATTGCAACCTTCACTCCTGATCACTAGAAAATAGAGATGCAGTCTCATAGCATCGTGGTCTCAGCTCGGGGGTGGCTAGTGGTAAATCCGCAGGGAGTCGCTAAGCCTACGGTTGGGTGGAAACGAGCACCCCTCTCAGCAGTTGCATAACCCCTAGTGTTATTTTCTGATAAGTAGTTTTCCTCTGGCATCTTAAAATATATATGTATATATGTTTGTTCTGATGATTATGCCCATAAGCTATGAAACTGCGAATGAATTCATTGTAAGAATGTCCGTAGGACTTTTTGATCAGTACTAGTAGTTGTATATTTGTATGGAAGAGACTATATAAGGAATATGTCCTCATGAATCATTATTTACATGCGTACTGGTCTATTTTGGACTTCATGTCTAGACCTCGGTTGGACGATACCCTTTTGGCCTCAAAAAGTACCCTGAGTAAGTCTCCCCATAGAGATACTCTCCTTGAATAACCCCTCAAGAACCCGGAAGGTAAATGTGAAGGCATAAAGCCTTAGTAACTCTGTATGAGGAGAAACAATCCTCTTAAAAACCTGAGATGGTAGCTTAAGGATGGAATATCGAATCAACAGATGAGACTCTGTCGGGAGATCTGTGGTCACTCACGACCGTCAGATCGGAAGGGGAGAAGG
This sequence comes from Picea mariana, assembly GCA_032191745.1. Lineage (NCBI taxonomy): Eukaryota > Viridiplantae > Streptophyta > Pinopsida > Pinales > Pinaceae > Picea > Picea mariana. The sequence goes on along the minus strand of JASDQU010440210.1, from coordinate 4,150 downwards.
AAGTGTTAAGGGACTTAACCTTGATAGGTGGTGATCGACGGATGAGATTTCGCTGGGAAATCTACGGTCCCCCACGACCATTATATTAGTAGGAGAAAGTAGGGTGTTAAAGGCCTTACCACTTGGTTTTCCTGTGTCTTCATGGGTTGTGAAGAGATTAGGACCGTAGATCCCCACGGTCCATGAGAACATCTGGACCGCTGATTTTTCCACATCCATGAATTAGTGGAAGAGTGCACAAGGTGGGACAAATCTGAGTCGTTAGATCTTAGCTAGAAAAACCCGACAGCCATTGGATCTGTTAAGAGATGCATGGGGGTTAAGCCCTTGTGAACAAGAGGTTGAAAGTCCCGATGAGAGGCGTGGCCATCGGGATATCGACATTTGTGAAATCGGGATTCACGATGACATGAGGTTGGGAATTGTCATAGTGAAAATCCTGTAATCAATATGAGTCGTCCATCATAGGAGGACGCATGGTGGAAATCAAAGCATTCAGAAAAAGTCCCGAAAGGAAAGTTATCCATCGGGAAATCGAGAATCCCATGGACAAGAAGTCCATACACTTCGAAATTGCAAAGTCTGGAATATCGAGAAAGTTAAAAGCGTCCATTGTAGGGCCAACTGTCATTATATCGGCATATCAGGATTCGACGGATCATGAATCCTAAGGACGAGTACATTTTAGCATTGGAAAGTTTAAAAGCTCGACAGGAGATAAGGTTGCGGTTTTGTGAGATATTGGTCACATGGGCCAGGAGTTTATCTAGGAGGGATAACATGTAAAGGACCATATCGGTGAATTGGCTCATTGGGAATCATGAAATCAGGATTCCTATTGACAAGAGTTCGAGATTTCCCATGGA
>JASDQU010440209.1:62548-78605 GCA_032191745.1 Picea mariana | reverse complement strand
TTCTACCAAGGAAATGAACATGTTCCAAATTCTCCACTCACCATTTTTCTAATTCCACTTATGCATGTGAGGTTTTGTTGATTTGTGCACTCACATAATATTTGATAACAGTTGGACATGAAAGAGAAATCAAAGTCTATATAGAGACGAAAATGGTTGGAGAAGTAAATCCATGGTCTCTACAAACTTTATGGAACTTTGGAGTTGGTTCATGGGATTTTATTGATGTTGTTTCATATGTTTATGATAATTTTTCCAAACAACGAGGATTTTCAACATTTCACTTCATTTCAAAAAAAAATAGAGATGGCCTTTAAAGGATTGTTGCCATTTCACTTCATTTAAAAAAAAAAATAGAGATGGCCTTTAAAGGATTGTTGCCATTGTTTGTCATTTTCAAATTTTTTAAGTGATGGGTGGTTTCCAGAAGCCTAATCATGATTGATGTTGCCAATAATATTTAATATACTATGTTGTATTCATTGTATTCCCAAACAACATAAGCCTTGTTTTATTAAATCACCAAAATCCCCATAAAATAAGAATAAGAAGATTAAAAATACTTTAACAAATGACATGTTACTTAAAAAAAATCGTGAGAGATTCTCAAACACCAGTCCTTTTTAAGATGTGAAAATAAACTGAAGAGTTGTGTTCGTTGCTTAAAACTAAGATTAAGACCATTAGTATGTTATTTAGCACAATGCCTATAAGATTATTCTAAAATTTCCGCTCTTTTTCTTTGAATGTCAATCTAGATAGGATCATATTTGATCTAGGAAAAAAAACACCTTCATCATATAAAACATTGTTCAATGATGTGTTAGTAACATTACATAAGTGTTTGATAAATCTAATAATGTAGAAATCATAGAAAACTGTAAATTAACTCTACCCTTAGTAGACTTCAAATTAGAAATGTAGTCCATTGTAGAAGTTGGTATTACATGAATGTATATCAAAAACTTTGAGAGATTCTAAGAGGGTTTGGTATATTCTTTATGTAATGAAACCATTATTGTTTCCCTAATAAGTTTAGTCATGTTTTGATGTAGGAGCATCACCATCGTCATTTAATGAGGCAAGGCGGAGGACGAATCAACATCTAGCGTAGCGCACTTTAACTGGTTTGGATTCCAAGGAGGGCACGTTACTTTAAATTTTGAAGACTTGTAATTAAAGATCCCATAAGATCTTGAAGCTAGAGCCATTGTATGTGCTCTAGGAGATTGTAATTTCTTTTAATTCTTGCAGGATTGTACATACTTTGAACGCTGACTCATATCTAGATTGTAATTATTCATTTATTGTAATAAGCCTAGTGGTAGGATGCTTTTAATTGTGATATGAAAGCACTAGAATAGTCTAGAGGAAAGGATCGAGAAGCTCTTTCATGTATAAATCAATGCAATATACACCCAAAAGAGGCTACTGAAAGAGGAAGCTGAAAGTTGTTGAAGGCCGTTGAAATCCTTGTAAATATTTGTTGAAGGAATATCGAAGAGGATAATTGGTTTCAATTTATGAGATTTCTTATATTTGAGTAATTAGGTAAATGTTATGTTATTTATCTATGTGTTTGTGTGTGTGCATCTAAATGGTTGGTTGAATGAGTCCTTAATGTTAATGTATGTTTCAATTGTTTCTCTTTTGAAATCTCAGTGCAAGGAGTGCACAATGCCCATGCAAGGAGTGCATAGGTCAAACCGTCTACAGGTTGAAATAGCTCAGGAGAGATACCATAAGTTTACGGAGAGCGAGTGCAAGGAGTGCGCCTATACTCATAGGAGTATAAAATCACAGAGGGCAGACCAGTGCAAAGAGTGCACAGAGTCAACACTTCATTAAGTGTTGATAAAGATCAAAGGAGAGATAGCACAAGGAGTGCGCATGTGACTTCCTCTAAATCCAAAGCTCAGGAGAGAAGCACAAAGTGTGTTCCAAAGTATGAGTCCTTTAAGTGACAAAGATCAGGAAGGATAGCGAGAGTAAGTCTTCAAGAGGAGGAATATATTTTATTTTGTGGGTGAGTGGATGAGATCTATTTGGGAGAAATCATAATCCATCGTAGTCATCGGATTAGGAAGAAGGAGTGTGGTTTTTAAAACTGCAATACCTTCAGACTTCATTCCTCCAGTAGTTTTTAATTTTTTATTGTAGGTGAGGAAAAATCCCCGAACTCTGAAGCACCAAAGTGAATCTACATTATAGATTACAAGGAGAGTGAAAGTCATTGGTGTTATAGCAAGATTTGCCTCACCCTATGCAAACTTGTTGAGAGGGCCTTTTTCCATTTCCCTATGTAGACATGAAATCCCCTTTTGCAGTTCCTAGAGATAAATATTTTATTTTTCCACATATACGCACCCTAACAGCTATACAACATGTGTATATGAAGGTTTCACTATTACAACTCACATACATCAGATTTTGTGGCCAAAATTAAAAAATGGTGGCGGGTTTCCATGTCACATCACGAGATCCATGATCCTTGACCTTCCATATACTAGAAACATTATGACTCAGCCCTTCGGTTCCATTTGAAGGCTATAAATGGGCCATATACAAGTTGTGGAAAATAGGAGAAGAATTCAAGTTTGAGAGCAAAGTTACACTGGAGAAATCATTCACTTCATATTGAGTCTGCATCCCTTGGTCCTTTTAAGTCTGAACACATTGTTCAGTCCCCAAGATCTTCCCTATTTGATGGAGAATCTCATTGCTCTCTTATATGAGCTTGACTTTGGTGGAGGATTGAAGTGTTGGAGGCCCAACTTGAACAGACTTAGTTTCTTGGTTACGAACGTGCCGACACATAATTTTGTCATTCATACACTTATGTTGATTACATTTTAATAGAAACACTCTTTTCTCGTCTAATTAATGTCTTGCTAATATTTGAATTATTATTCCATGGGCGTATTTGTTATCAATATCAATGGATTATGCTATTGAATGTGATAACTTTATATATTATCACCATATGCTTGTGTATCTTGGTTGTTGAGGACAAGTTGCAGGTGTATTTATTTGAGTCAAGTGCTCAACGATGGACTTCATCGCACGTCTGGACGAGGTAGGATATTTATCTTGTGTTTTTAGCATATTTGTTTAAATGGAATACTTGATATTAGAGTTGATTTCTGCAGTCATTTCTGTCTTTTGTGGTTTACCCCATGCCATAAAGTAATTTTCCTCGTAATAGTTGGATCCCAAGTGGTTCGACGATCCAAGACTCTAGGAGAATTTGGTTTTTGTTGTGAAAAGGGAAGAATTCCCCGAAGTCCTGAAGTCCAGAGTAAATCCTAATCATCAGTTGTTGGGGACACATGGACCGCAGATCTTTGAGGGTTCATAATTCGACCATCTGGGAGATTGTGGATGACAGTTGGTTTGGTGTGAAAAGTCTTGAAGCCCTGAAGCCTGGAGTGAATCTAGACCGTGGATCTAGAATAGAGTGTGGACCGTCAATCTATAAACCCTTCGGGAGTTCAACATTAGGAAATTCGGTAGAAGTTGTTGGTTGAGGTTGGAAAAGTCCCAAATCCTCGAGTCTGGAGTGAACAAAAACTGTTGATATGAGGCAAACAACAACCATTAGATCTGTAGATTTTGGTCCTTCACGAGTTCAAAGGTTTTTGTATGCAGAGTATTCTGTCTATAAATCCTCTGGAGTGTCAAACTTTCGAAGCTTCGGATAGCACCTTTTGGTTAACGTCTAATTCTGTCTTGAGGTAACATGAGGTCCCATAAGGAAAAAGGGGCTAGTGCTTGTGGTTTTGATTCTAAGGAGAAAGGGGTTTAGGGTAAGTGCCCAATAGGTTTGTGTGGAAATGCATAAGAGGAAAGGGGCATGTGTTCAGAAGAGAGGATCCAGTAGGGATCTGAGAGATAATTTGTCTCCAGAATTATATCCTAGACCCGGAGGTTGCATGATCCCCACAGGAGGGGAGAGGGGTTTGCATCAAGTGGTATCATATCTTGTGAGATTTTTGTCTGATACCATCAAGTGGTATCAGAGAAAAACCTTTTTTTACAGACAATAGTAAGAGAAGGAGAATATCAAAGCCTGAACAAGATTTTTTCTGATACCATCAAGTGGTATCCGAGTAGGAATAAGCTCTATGAGAAGAAATATTTAGAGACGTTCCACCAAGAAGGCGTAGGGAGAGACCAACAATCAATACAACTATGGAGAAGGAAATGAGACAAATTCATGCAAGTCTAGACACCATGGAAAAAACTCAAAGGAGAGCACTAGAATTTGGTGATGTCAGTGAAGTTGAAAGTGAAGATATAGAAGAAGAAGTTGTAAGAGAAAAAGTAGCAAAGGAGTGATTGTTGAGAGATATTGTCAAGATGGGAATCAGAGAAAAGATGGAAGTCCCTATGTATGAAGGTAATTTGAATGTAGAATAATTTCTTGAATATATAAGTTCTTTAGACAATTACTTTGACTATAAGGATATTGATGATGAAAAGAAAGTAAAGCATGCAGTGACCAGATTGAAGGGACATGCAACTTTATGGTGGGACAAGTTGCAAGCCGACAGAAAGAGAAAAGGTATGCCCAAGATTAATATTTGGGATAAAATGGTAGCTAAGATTAAGGATAAATTCATACCCAAGCATTATCAGTTGAATCTGTTGAGAAGGTTGCAGAATCTGAGACAAAAAGGTTTGTCGGTGAAGGAGTATACCGAAAAATTTAATAAGTTGATTATAAGAGCAGGACACGGGGAGAATGATGAAGAAACATTTTCTAGGTATATTAATGGATTGAGGTATGAAATCTAGGATGAGATTAGTATGATAATGATAAGGAATGTAGAATATGCTTATCAGGTAGCCCTGGAGGCAGAAGAAAAATTGGCAAGGAAGCAGAGTCATAGGAGTAGGGGGAAGATTCGTAACAGAGGAAGAGGAATCACTAGAGAGAAGTTCCAGAGATATAGGAAGAAGCTGGAGGATTTAACAGTTATACATATAGAAGAGGAAGTTCTAGGGGAGGACACTCTATAGGAAGGAATCCTTTTCCAAGAGGTAGAGGAATAGGTAGAGGAGGAAAAGTGAAGTGTTATGGTTGTGGGAAAACATGGCACATGTATTGGGAATGTCCTAAAAAAAATAATGCAGGAGTTGGAGAAGCTCACATTTCTGAGGCGTAGTAGAAGAATGTAGAGATGGAAATGAAATAAGAATAAGCGGAAGAAGGAAGGTCTCTCATGATGAGGAAATCTCTCGTAAAGCCAAAAAAAATAGGTATGAGAACTAGTCCAGAGAAATAGTTTGTTCAGAACTGTTTGCAAGACCAGAGAGAGAGTATGCAAGGTGATCATAGACAATGGGATCAATGAAAACTTAGTATCCACAGATATGGTGGAAAATCTAAAGTTGGAGACGAAATCACATACGAGTCCGTATAGGGTGTTGTGGTTGTAGAAATGACATCAATTCATGGTAAGTAGACAATGTAAAGTTGAGTTTAAAATTGGTTTTTATAAAGATCAAGTTTTATGTGATATCATACCCATGGATGTTTGTCACATTCTGTTGGGGATACCTTGGAAATATGATAGGAATGTCATACATGATGGAAGGAAGAATACTTATATCATTGATAAAAATGGGTGTAAACATATTTTGTTGCTATTAGAAGATAAGGGAGTCAAAGAGGAGGCTATTCCTAGTATACTTCTCATGATTGGGAAGGAGATATTGAAATAAGTCAAGAAAGACTAGGAAATGTTGTTTGCTTTTATAGGTAAGTCGAGAGTCATCCTTACAAACACTTTGATGGATTAGTTGCCTATGAAAGTTCAGGAGTTATTGGATGATTTTGTTGACATTGTGGTGGATGAGTTACCTCATACTTTACTGGCCATCAAAAGTATCAGTCACCATATTGACCTTGTTTCAGGATCAAGTTTGTCGAAAAAATAAGCATATAGATTAACCCCTCAGAAGAATGAAGAGGTCAAGGATCAGGTCCAAGAGTTTTTGGATAAAGGTATGATTAGAAAAAGCTTGATCCCGTGTGTAGTACCAACTGTGTTGAGTCCAAAGAAGGATGGAGGTTGGAGAATGTGCACAAATTCTAGAGCCATCAGCAAGATAACCATCAGGTATATATTTCCTTTACAAAGAATGGATGATTTAATGGATTATTTGAGTGGAGCTAGTTATTTTTCCAAGATAGACTTAAAGAGCGGTTATCATCAGATAAGAATGAGAGAGGGATATGAATGTAAAACAATGATCAAAACAAATGAAGGACTATATGAGTGGCTTGTTATGTCATTTGGCTTAACAAATGCTCCAAGTACATTCATGAGGTTAATGAATTAAGTGATCAAAGATTTTATTGGGAAGTTTGTGATCATTTATTTAGATGATATTCTAGTTTTTAGTATGAATAAAGAGGAGCATTTAAGACGCTTGAAGATGGTGTTGAGAAGGTTGCAACAAGAAAAGTTGTTGGTGAATTTGAAGAAATGTTCTTTTATGAAGACACAACTTGTATATTTTGGATTTGTAATATCTTCAAATGAAATGAAGATGGATCCAGACAAGGTGAGGGCTATAAGAGAGTGGCCTTCTCCAAGAAGTGTGCTTGAAGTGATAAGTTTTCATGGGTTAGCGAGATTTTACAGAAAATTCATTAGGAATTTCAACAATATTTGCACACCCATACTAGATACTATAAAGAAGGAACATGGATATTTTGACTAGACAAAAGAAGCTGAGAAAGAATTTAGAGTGTTGAAAGAAAAGACAACAAAACAACCTATCTTAATTCTGTCAGACTTTAATAAGACTTTCCAAGTCGAATGTGATGCAAGTGGAGTGGCCATTGGTGTAGTTTTAAGTCAAGATGATAAGCATGTTGCTTATTTCAGTGAGAATCTGAATGATGCTAAGAAAAAGTATTCAACAGATGAAAAATAATTTTATGTTGTAATTCAATATTTGAAAAAGTGGAGACATTATCTTATGCAAAAGGAGTTTATTTTGTATACTAACAACCATGCTTTGTAGTTCATAACCAGACAAGAGAAATTGAACCAGAGGCATGCCAAATGGGTATAATTCATGCAAAAATTTACTTTTGTCATTAAGCATATTAGTGGGAGTGCTAACAAAGATGTAAATGATTTGAGAAGGAGATGTTTAATCTTGCAGGAATTCCAAGTGGAGACTTTGGGATTTGAACACCTCAAGGAGATGCACCAGGAAGATCCAGATTTCAAGGAAGCTTATGAAGCATGTGAAAATACTTTGTTAATGGATAGAAATCAATGGATGGATTATATGATCCAAGAAGGACTATTATTCAAAGGAAGTCGATTGTGTATCCCAAGATGCTCAATGAGGGACAATTTCTTAAAGGAGAAACATAGTGAAGGATTGGATGGACACTTTGGCCATGATAAAAAATATGTGTAGTTGATTTATTGATACTGTGGGCCAGACATAAAGTATGATATGAACAATTTCATGGAAAGATGTAGAATTTTCCAATATGCTAAAGGAAAGTAGCAGAACATAGGATTGTATCAACCATTTCCTATTCCAGACAGGTCATGGGATGCTGTAAGTATGGATTTCATTCTAGGATTCCCGAGAACCTAGAGGGGAAATGATTCAATCTTTGTGGTGGTTAATAGATTTTCAAAAATGGAACATTTTATACCATGTCACAAAACTAGTGATGCTACCCACATAGCGAATTTTGTTTTCAAAGAGATTGTGAGATTGCATGAATTACCCAGGAGTATAGTCTTAGACAAAGATATCGAATTTGCAGGACACTTTTGGAGGAATTTGTGGAAGAAGTTGGGAAAAAAATTGTTTTTTAGTTCAGTGTATCACCCTCAAACAGATGGACTGATTTAGGTAGTGAATACAATCTTAGGGAATCTGCTAAGAAGTTTGGTAACTGAACATAACAATCAGTGGGATCAAATTTTTCCTCAAGCAGAGTTTTCATATAAAGACTCACCAAACAAGAGTATTGGTAAGGGTGCATTCCATATAGTGTATATCCAAGAGGAATTTCAGAATTGACAGATTTGGGGAAAGTTGAATTTCAAAGTGAAGGAGCAGAGGATTTTGCTGTAGAAAATGCAGAAGTTGCATGATCAAATCAAAAGATAGCTACATGATAACAACCAAAGATACAAGAACATAGTAGAACATAGAAGAAAAGAGGTGAATTTTGTGATTGGAGATCAATTCTTGGCACACCCGAGGAAGGAGATATTTCCAAGAGGGAAATATAATAAAATGAAGATGAAGAAGATAGGAACTTGTAAAATCCTCAGAAAATTTGCTACAAATGCTTATGAAATTGAACTGCGAGAGGATATTAAAATTTCACCAATATTTAATATAGCATAATTATACCCTTACAAGATGGATGACAAAGAAGGTACATATGGTTAAGAGGAAATTCAATGGAAGAGACATATTCCCATAGTAGAGAAGCCACAGATAGAAAATATCTTAGATCAAAGAATTACTAAAAGAACCAGGAGAAAAGTTTACTATGAATATCTGGTTAAATGGGAGAATAATCTCGCAAAATATGATAGTTGGATAAATGAAACTGACATCCAGAAGCATGGAAAGAGAGCGGAGGAGCTCATGGATAGGATTCCATGAATATTTTGTCTAGAGGAGTATGATGTAGGAGCATCACGGTCGTCATTTAATGAGGCAAGGTGGAGAACGACTTAGCATCCAGTGCAACACACTATAACTGGTTTGGATTCCAAGGAGGCAACGTCACTTTAAATTTTGAAGACTTGTAATTAAAGATCCCATGAGATATTGAAGCTAGAGCCATTGTATGTACTCTGGGAGATTGTAATTTCTTTTAATGCATGTAGGAGTGTACATACTTTGAGCGCCAACTCATATCTGGATTGTAATTATTCATTTATTGTAATAAGCCTAGTGGTACAACGCTTTTAATTGTGATATGAAAGAACTAGAATAGTCTGGAGGGAAGGCTCGATAAGCCCCTTCATGTATAAATCAATGTAATATATGCCCAAAAGAGACTGCTGAAAGAAGAAGATGAAAGTTGTTGAAATCCTTGTAAATATTTGCTGAAGGAATGTAGAAGAGGAGAATTGCTTTCAATTTCTGAGATTGCTTATCTTTGAGTAAATGGGTAAATGTCATGTTATTTATCTTTGTGTTTGTGTGTGTGCATCTAAATGGTTGGTTGAATGAGTTCTTAATGTTAATTTAAGTTTCAATTGTTTCTCTTATGAAATCTCAGTGCAAGGAGTGCACAGTGCCCACGCAAGGAGTGCGAAGGACGAACTGTCTACAGGTTAAAATAGCTCAGGAGAGATAGCATAAGTTTATGTAGAGTGAGCGCAAGGAATTCTCCTATACTCACAGAAGTATAAAATCTCAGAAGGAAGACCAGTGTAAAAAGTGCACAGACTAAACACATTGTTAAGTTTTGATAAAGCTTAGAGGAGAGATAATGCAAGGAGTGTGCAGGTGAATTTTTCAAGTCCCAAGCTTAGAGGAGAGATGAAACAAGGAGTGCTCAGGTGACTTATTTTAAGTACCAATCTCAGGAGAGAAGCACAAAGTGTGTGCCAAAGTATGAGTCTTTTAAGTGAAAAATGTCAAGAAGGATAGAAAAAGTAAGTCTTTAAGAGGAGGAATCTCTTTTGTTTTGTGGGTGAGTGGATGCAATCTATTTGTGAGAAATCATAATCCCTCATAGACATTGGATCAGGAAGAAGGAGCATGATTGTTAAAAACCCAAGTCCTTCAGAATTCACTACTCCGGCAATTTTTAAGTTGTTATTATAAGTGAGGAAAAAGCCCTGAAGCTCTGAAGCACCAAAGTGAATCTACACCATAGATCACCAGGAGAGGGAGAGTCATTAGATCCTGAGTGGTTCGACGATTTGGAAATCCAGGATAATTTGTTTGTTGTTGCGAAAAGGGAAGAATTCGCTGAAGTCCCGAAGTCTGGAGTAAATCTTGACCGTGAGTTGTTGGGGACACATGGACTGCATATCTTTGAGGGTTTGAAATTCGGCCATCTGGGAGATTATGGGTGAAATTTGGTTTAGTGTGAAAAGACTCGAAGCCCCGAAGCCCGAAGTGAATCTAGACTGGATCTAGAATAGAGTGTGGATTTTCGATCTCTAAACCCTCCGAGAGTTTGACATTCGACAATTCAGGAGAATTTGTTGGTTGAGTTTGGAAAAGTCCTAAAACCTGGAGTCTGGAGTGAACAAGGACCGTTGATACGAGGCAAGCATCAATCGTTATATCTATGGATTTTTCCCCTTCACGAGTTCAGAGGTTTTTGGGTGCGTATTATTGTGTTTATAAATCCTCTGGAGCCCCGAAGTTTCGGAGCTCCATATAACACATTTTGGTTAATGCCTAATTCTAGAATGAGGTCACGTGAGGTCCCATAAGGAAAAAGAAGCTAGTTCCTGTGGTTTCTATTCTAAGGAGAAAGGGGCTTAGTGTAAGAGCCCAACAAGTTTTTGTGGACTTGCATAAGAGGAAAGGGTCTTGTGTACATAAGAGAGGATCCAACAGGGATCCGAGAGCTAATTCGGCTCCATAAGTAGATCCTAGATCTAGAGGTTGTGCGAGACCCTTAGGTCGGGAGGGGGGTTTTCATCATGTTTCTTTCAAATTTTTTGGCCAAAGCTCCAAAGGAAAGGTTCCTAAAATTATCGAAATCCTTTTTAGTTAGTGGGTAATTGCATAAACATGGCACTTGTGTTAGTATTCTTATATCATTTTTAGACATTATTCTTTCATTTATTTTTTTATCATGTTTTGTAAATGATGGCTTATTGGAATCTACATAGATGTAAACAAACTTATTGATATATCACACACCTCACCAATTTAAGTGAGAAAATAATGGAAATTATTTATATTTCCTTGAACATCACAATAAAGAGTTTGATCTTTCCCTAGCACACGGAAAATAATAATCCACTCCAGTAAATTGCAGAAAAAGATATAATTTGATACTTTATTAAAAAAAAGTTTAATTAGAAGGGAAATTTTCATATACAACCATGATTCACAAACCTACACTATCAAAATCATAAATACATGGACTCAAGTTGATTCTTCACCAAGGATTTCAATGTAAAAATAATCAAAGTCGTAGTTGTAACTTATATTGAAAAATTGGTACTAGATTTAGCTAAGACAAGTGTACCATTAGGGATTCAATAGCACACGGATCCAAAAGGTCACCTAGGAGGCTAGCTACTACTACTAGTGCATTTTTCTAATCCTTCTTCAAAAGGACCCCATTATCTAGTTGTAAGGAATCGAGATATATTGTAGTAATTTCCTATGGAGCTAATGAATGACATGCATAGGAGAGGGATCTAATAACCACTTGTGGTGAGAGCACATGCATAATATTTCTCGAGGGTTAGTTGGATATTTTGTATAGGGGAAATGGGTATTGACTACTCATTTTCTACATAGATATTACAGATAAATTCACTCATGGTTATGGGTTAAACCCACAACAAAGTGAGGAACTTCAAAGAGTGAACCGATTCCTAGAATTGCAATGAAGGGATCTTGTAACTAACTTGGATAAATAACTATTAGTAAGAAAGGTAGAAGCATATTGGGTTCACTACATTCAATGATGATCCTAGGGTTGAAAACTTTCACTTCAACAATCCTCTCCAACAATCTCTTTAATCACTTGGAAATAATAAAGTTGATGACTACAAAGGAGTAGTTATATGGTAACTAACTCTCATAAAAATGATTGAAGGTAAACAATTAAATCAATTAGTGTTATAAGAATTTAATGCTTAAACATAAACATCATGCATTAAAGCACAAGCAATTGATGGGAAAGATGTCTCTTTATAAAATAAAAGCAAGACAAAGGTAGTTACCACCTGTATCTACTATGACACTACTCCAGAATTGGACTTCATATCCCTCCACCCAGGCCACTAACCATATAAAGTACCTCAAACTCCAATTCTTGTGCAAGTCCAAAGAACATGAATGAGATCTTCTTGAAAATATATGAATAACAATGAAGGTTGGAAATAGGGGTTTCTAGGTCTAAGGGAATAAATAAACAACAATGGAGCATGGGATTTTAGGCAAGGAAGGAAAATGTCATTGTTATGATGCTTCAAGTATGATTTTCTTCTCCATTAGAATTAGGTCATTGTATACCCTCTCAAAGTGGTTATAGTGGTTAAAAATAGTTGTATATGGGAAAAAGAAGTTTAGGAACTAGGTAAACCTATATAGCCCACCCAAAAACACACAAAATATTCTTTTGAGTCAAATTAAGGTGAATGTGTCCAACAAAGGATAAACCTACATATGTAAGTGCCTTGCATAACTATTAGAGCGCGTATATGTCAAAAAAATGTGTTTTTTGATAAATCCAAAGGAGGAAAAGGGGATTAAAGTCTGCAAGTGCGAAAGGGAAAGGCCAAAAATTTCATCAATGCATATGTGGTGGAAATTGATACTATAATAGATGCTCCCTGATGTGTGAGGTCATAAGAGAAACTAATTAATAAAATAAATTATAAATCTAGGAGGTGAGGATACAGTGTGCCCACGTGAAAGTCACCAAAATCTAGTCCAAGAATGAAAAATACAATATAAAACAAGAATAATCTCTCCCAAGGCAGTCATACCCATGCTCCAGAGTGACAAAATCATGGCTTCCAAATCAATTACATTACATATCCATGAAATGTGTATATATAGAAGCAATGATCATGACCACAAAAATGAATACACCATGGATCAATGTCAAAATAAATCATAGCCACAAAAGATATACAAAATGGATCTGTGTATCAGAATCAAAGGAGGATATTTGGAAACAAGAGATGAAAAAATTGATCCCCCATAAGTACCAATTTCATATATAGGAATTGGTACTATGCAATGCAACTTGGGAAAAAACATAAAAGAGGTGATGCTACTATAGACCGAAGGTCTTCAAATGAAACCACTAGTGGTATGAGTCTAGACTATGCAAATATATGTGATCAATTCGAGAACATTGTGACATCATTTGATTACTGGTTATTGATGTATACAATTAACAAATGAAAGACAACCCACCGATAATTATAATTGGATTCAAGGTACATAGAACATTCTAGCAAGTGTGAATAAATGAGTCATTGTTTAAAACTTATACAATATATCAATAAGGGGACATTGATGTATTATCACTATCAATAGCAAGGTAACCTTCCACTGATGATTGCAAGCCCCAAGGTACTAATAAAGACTCTAGATCCCTATCCCAAAGCATGATGTATTTAAGTTGATAGGAATATATCCACTAGAAGGAGGGAATTAGGGCATCCCCCATCATCCAACAAGAGGAACAACAAAAGCCCAAATATTTGGAAGAACTCGGAAAAAAGATTGAAAGGAATGACCACCAAGTACATATCTCGCATGCACTAGATGGAATAACACATGAAAGTGACCCTTGAGTAATGACCAATAATGAAAAATGTTGACATAGGTTAGGAAACCACCGATGGGGTCAAATGGAATCTAAGATAACACACAAATCCCAATGTGTGAATAATTTTCTTGCTCAAACAAAATGGAAACCACTTAGTCGATGACCAATGATGATGTGTCATATGTTGAGCACAAGGTCACATATCAATGATGTAAATAGGGCCATAGTGAAACTCTAGCTCAAACTCTAAGAGAAATATGTCATAGTTGATAAGACATGACATGCTAGTAGGAAGTCGATGGGGACCTTCCATACTAGCACATGTATAGGGAAAATATAATTTTTTTATTTTGAGAAGTACTTGACATATAGGAAGGATGGCATGCAAAGTCAACGGTTCTAAGGAATGGTTGAGACAAGATAAAACTTCCCTTGAGTGAAAGCATGACACAATAAAGTGAGTTAGGTAGCATGGACTCAAATATAAATGATGACATAAGTATGTGACATAGGAGGCATCAACAGAATCTCCATAGTGAGTGGAAGAATAACCAACCAGAGGAGTAAAAAAAACTATGTGTAACTTTTTCAATTTCCTAATGCCATACTAAACCCAAACTATTGAGGCATAGACTCAAAAATTTGTGCTTTGTTCAAGGGAAACTCGACTACTGCCAAAATAGTGAAGATAAGACTCTTATCCATCCAATTTTTTGTTATTTGAATTTTTTGGATTTTTCATATTGAAATCTTAAAAAATAATAAAACTATTCTATAGTATAGTGGAGGAAAGAAGTGTCACAGGGAAGAAAACTAGTTTCAAGCACAAGGAACATACATATTCTCAATCCAAGGAAACGTGTGTAGGATATGGACACTCGGGGGAATGTTTCCTCTAGGGAAACATGTGTTAAGTAGAAAAGGAAAAGATTGCAATGGTAGAAACTAATGATAATGCATAAGAAAGAGGATAAACAATGACAAGGCAAATAAAAAATTAGGACCAAAAGAAAAAATGGTAAAGATTCAATCTAGTTACAACTTAACACAAAAGTATGGGAGCCTTGCGGGTAATAACCAGAAAAAAAATTGAAAATAATATGAGGTTTCAAGACAATTCCATGGAGGGAATAAATAAGACTCTTGATCCTATAAAAATACTTCAACATAGGAACCAAAAGGAAAAACAAGGTTCTATCTAGGATTCCCATGAATCGTAGCCTCTACCACAAATTAGAAAACACTTATAATCAATGGGGAAAATTTTGTGTCGCAAGTGAGTGGGATCAACCCTAAGGAAAATGTATAAATGTCATTGAATATGCAATATGAAAGGTGTTAAATTCCCTACCCTATATATCAGTAAGCGAAGAAATTGCATGCAAATAATAAAAAAAGTGGACTGAAAGGTCGGAAAACACCTTGGTAAGACATCCTTCCTGAAAAAATGAATCATTAAATTTTGTCTACATTTGACATTTAGTCCATTAGGAATCAAAATAATAACCAAGGTAAAAACTAGAGAAAAGTGGGTAAAGAAATTGGATTAAATATTAAAAAAATAAGTTCTTTACCATATAATTTGAAAATTTACCCAAATAGTGAACTTTGTTGTAAAAAACACTCGAATTTCACCGGAATATTGTGGGAGCTATGTGAAATTAAATCGAGTTTTGTCTAGACCAAGTAAGAGGCCTCATCCTTATCTCCATTTTCATCCATATAGATTCTTATTTTTCTCAATTTTCATTTACTTTTATTAATTTTTACACAAGGTGGGCTTATACGCGCCCTACTTTGGCACATGGCAGATACATGAGGCATTATGAGCACCTTGCTTTAAAGAAAACCTCATATATACATGATTGTCCTAATTATGACCTGCATACAAGTCCATTTTTTGTGAAAAAATTAAGATTTTAACTCTTCTCTTGATTAAAAAATGTAGGATGGTGATCGAGTGGAGAGAAAGAGAGTATGAAGAATTTGATAATCAATTAAATTATTATTTCGAGGCAATGGAATCCCTTTGGTGATGAAGCTTAAAATATTTCCTTGAAACAAGTAACATGCAAGCTAAAAAACTATTGTTTTAGATCCTCATAAATTATTGGGCACTTCACGTTGACGCGTCTATGCTAGACAACCAACCTCTAAAGTTAGAGGTGGAAGATATATATTTCATAACTGGGATTTCTCGACAAGGTGGCATATTCAACCTTAGGACTCGAGGTAGTGGTAGAATCACAATTGAGGAGTATGTTGTCGCCTATTGTACCTTGGGTACACAAAAGTTTGGGATCCAAGTCCCAATACCCAATATATAAAGCCTCAACCTAAAGATAATCTTATTGACCATCACAAGAATATCGAGATCAACAACATTAGAGTAGGCATCCTGACTAAAATTGTACTATGCAGTGGAATGTTTGAGACAAATAGTATATGACTGGAGCTCCTCATTGTTACAGTGTATGAAGACTCAATTGATATAATATAAGTTGAGAAAGAAGAAGAATTTTGTTATCATCGTGTACTCTACACTCTATTCAAGAGAGAGTG
>JASDQU010440209.1:38483-59289 GCA_032191745.1 Picea mariana | reverse complement strand
AGGATCATCATTGTATGAGCGTTGGAATGGAGCTAGGATGGCGATGGCAAGAGGAAGCAACATTTAAATGGTATGTCATCCATCCCTCTTTAGTTAATAAATTCAATATCTAAAACTTAAGGAAAGCGTCATGTTCTAGTGTGTTTTGTTCTAGATCTAGGTGGATCTAGGGAGATCAGTTAGTGTTCGCACCTACCGATTAGTCCGATAACACGGTGGAGGAAAGAAGTGTCATGGGGAAGAAAACTAGTTTTGAGCACAAGGAACATACATATTCTCAATCCAAGGAAACGTGTGTAGGATATAGACACTTGGGGGAATGTTTCCTCCAAGGAAACATGTGTTAAGTAGAAAAGGAAAATATTGCAATGCTAGAAACTAATGAGAATGCATAAGAAAGAGGATAAACAATGACAAGGCAAATTGAAAATTAGGACCAAAAGAAAAAGTGGTAAAGATTCAATGCAGTTACAACTTAACACAAAAGTATGGGAGCCTTGCGGGTAATAACCAAAAACAAATTTGAAAATAATCTGAGGTTTCAACACGATGTCATGGAGGGAATAAATAAGACTCTTGATCCTATGAAAATACTTCAACATGGGAACCACAAGGAAAAACAAGGTTCTATCTAGGATTCCCATGAATGGTAGCCTCTACCACAAATAAGAAAACACTTATAATCAATGGGGGAAATTTCATGTCGCAAGTGAGTGGGATCGACCCTAAGGAAAATGTATAAATGTCATTGAATATGCAATATGAAAGGTTTTAAATTCCCTACCCTGTATACCAGTAAGCGAAGAAATTGCATGCGAATAATAAAAAAAGTGGATTGAAAGGTCGGAAAAGACCTTGGTAAGACATCCTTCCTGAAAAAATGCATCATTAAATTTTGTCTACATTTGACATTTAGTCCATTAGGAATCAAAATAATAACCAAGGTAAAAACTAGAGCAAAGTGGGTAAATAAATTGGATTAAATATTAAAAAAATAAGTTCTTTACCATATAATTTGAAAATTTACCCAAATAGTGAACTTTGTTGTAAAAAACACTCGAATTTCACCAGAATATTGTGGGAGCTATGTGCTATGAAATCGATTTTTGTCTAGACCAAGTAAGAGGCCTCATCCTTATCTCCATTTTCATCCATATAGATTCTTATTTTTCTCAATTTTCATTTACTTTTATTAATTTTTACACAAGGTGGGCTTATACGCGCCTTGCTTTGGCACATTGTGCATACATGAGGCATTATGCGCACCTTGCTTTAAATAAAACCTCATATATACATGATTGTCCTAATTATGACCTGCATACAAGTCCATTTTATGTGAAAAAATTAAGATTTTAACTCTTCTCTTGATTAAAAAATGTAGGATGGTGATCGAGTGGAGAGAAAGAAAGTATGAAGATATTGATAATCAAGTAAATTATTATTTGGAGGCAATGGAATCCCTTTGGTGATGCATCTTAAATATTTCCTTGAAACAAGTAACATGCAAGCTAAAAAATGATTGTTTTAGATCCTCATAAATTATTGGGTACTTCACGTTGATGCGTCTATGCTAGATGACCAACCTCTAAAGTTAGAGGTGGAAGATATCTATTTCATAACTTGGATTTCTTGACAAGGTGGCATAGTCAACCTCAGGAGTTGAGGTGGTGGTAGAATGACAATTGAGGAGTATGTTGTCTCCTATTGTACCTCGGGTACACAACAATTTGGGATCCAAGTCCCAATACCCAATATAGAAAGCCTCAACTTAAAGATAATCTTATTGACTATCGCAAGAATATCGAGATCAACAACATTAGATTAGGCATCTTGACTAAAATTGTACTATGCAGTGGAATGTTTTAGACTAATAGTATATGACTGGAGCTCCTCATTGTTATAGTGTATGAAGACTCAACTGATATAATATAAGTTGAGAAAGAAGAATAATTTTTGTTATCATCGTGTACTCTACACTTTCTTCGAGAGAGAGTGCTAGATATCAGTCCTAAAGTTTGCATGGGGCCAAACAATATTAGAGAGCCATGCATGACACGATGTGTAGGGCTCATCTAGCGATTAGGGGGCGAGCACCTACCAAACCCATACTATGATGATTTCTTTCATTGGTGGGGGATACAGATCATCACCATAGATGACTATCCCTATAAAGGGATAAATTTCAATCGAGACCTATATATGCATGTTCCACCTAGCACTACAATAGGTGACATAGGTAACACATTTTTTAAAGTTTTTTTTTATTTTTTGTGTATTTTATTTAATAGAAGAACTGAAGAAGAAAACGAGAAAAAAAGTTTTTGCATGGGAAATGATTTTAACAAAATATCATGAATGTGTGGACATTGGACCGAAGAAACCAAAGGGATTACCTCAAGATATATGCAGAGGATTTGGATTGGACCAACCCATTGGGTATGTGGAGAGAGTCTTACATAATGTTCAGCGGAACCTGAACCATCTTACACATCAGGTCTCAATGATACAGATCAAGGAATTGTTGAAGAAGATGCAATTCCATGTCGTCAAAGTGTCGTGGGCTTGGGTGTGAATCTTATAGCATTTGTCCAATTCCATTGTATGTTATTTTGATACACATGCAAGGGAAGGGCCCACATTGTAGATGCTATGTATTATTTTTGTACCAGTATACAGAGATAGACATTCAGGGCTAGAAGCTCTATTTTGTAAAAATAACCCATATGTTTTGTACTTAATGGATATTAAATAAATATATACAATTATTTTTCCTCGATGTAATTATATAATATGTGAAAATGGAATGATTTTATATACATGTGTATGTGTGTGCTTCTATTATTTAAGCATGAAAAAAATGTAAGTCTAATACATAATTAGCATAGGCATTTGGCACTAGATTTGTACTTCAAGATACGTGAATGTACATAATATAATAAAAACAATTTTCCAGAAGATGTGCCCAAAGGAATCGTCGAAGAATAGTGGGATTGTGAACATGGTACTCGCAATTCAACTGCGAAACCACAAATTGGGAATCTAGGAAAAACTCAAGAAACAAGATACCATGTGAAATGGAATCTCTAAGAATCTCAATCACGACACTACACTTGACCACATTGTTGGTAGTTGGACCAAGACAAGCACCTTTGGAAGTTACTAATTGGCACATGGGAGAAACAATCACCCAAGTGGTAGAAGGAAGGTTCTGAGTGTGACAGTTCGAACCATCTACAAATATTATGAATATCAAAGACTCCCATGACATTTTCCAATAAAGTATAAGCAGGATAAGAAAACCAAAATGGAGAATTGAAATAAAACTACTCCTAAACATTACAAATATAAAATAATTACAAAGGGGCATATTCCTGAGCATCAATTCTGAAGCATAATACTTCTTGATATGGAGCCCATTTTTGCGCTTTGGTAGCATGTTGCCCTCATAATATGCTAAATCATAAGCTACTTTTTGTAGGGAACACCTCACAATGTAAGGGTCATGCCATATTGGATTAAATTTTCCTACCCCTAAAGCGTCCTTGTCCTAGTCATACACTAAGACAAAGTCTCCTTCGAAAAATATCCTTGGGAGAATAGAATTATCATAATGATTATTAACACACTTTTTGTGTGCATTGTTCATCTTGGAAGCATCACGATGTTGTTCATATAGATTTTCCAAGTGAACAAGGTGCGCTCCTAAATCTGTTGTGTCGGAAAGAAGCTTAATATCAATATTTAGCAAAGGTATTTCACATTCAATCAATAGAAATACCTCCACCCCATGGAACAAGTTGAAAAGGAAAGAATCTTATAGCAGATTTTACTGAAATTCAGTATTCCCAAAATGTTGGGTAAAGCCTTAAATGCCAATTTGATTTTCTCACATTGACAGTTCACTAAAGCATGGTATTGAGAGATTTATTTACAACCTCTACTTGACCATTTTGTTGATGGTAATAAGGATACAAATGCTCCTTCTTGAAACCTAATTTTGATGCTAATGATAAGGTAGTTCTTTCAGATTCATCACATCAATTTTTTTTTATTCGACGTTTCGGNGAAACAACATGATGTATACTATCCATCCATGGGTGTTGTATCTGCATGTGCATTTTCCTTCATGTCCAAATACCTTCATTAATCTTGCGGTCCAAAACCCATGACTAGGGTTGACATCAATGACAACAACCAATCTTCGAACATAAAATTCAGTATTCCCAAAATGTTGGGTAAAGACTTAAATGCCAATTTGATTTTCTCACGTTGACAGTTCACTAAAGCATGGTATTGAGAGACTTATTTACAACCTCTACTTGACCATTTTTTTGATGGTAATAAGGATACAAATGATCCTTCTTGACACCTAATTTTGATGCTAATGATAAGGTAGTTCTTTCAAATTCATCACATCAATTTTTTTTTATTCGACATTTCGGACCAAACAAATGCGGTCCATCATCGGGAGGAGTTTTAAGATATGAGGGAAATCTGAAAAATCATCAGGTGTATAAATATGATTTTTTTTTAGTAAAGAGCCGACTTATTAATTTGAGCAATATAAATGAAGTCTCTAATTCCATTAAGTTGAGAAACATAAATGAATTTGATAAAAATAAATTTCTTGTTAGTTTCCCTTCCACCCCAAGGATCTACGAGATTCCCAAAATTCATAAAGAAGGAGCCCCTCTTAGACCTATTGTCAACACAATAGGTAGTCCTACTTATCAACTTGCAAATTATGTGGCTCATAAACTCAAACCCTTAGTCGACAATACTAACTCTTTTGTTAAAGATTCCACATTCTTTGTAAACAAGATCAAAGATATCAATTTGGAACATGATGACACCGTCGTTGGTTTTGATGTTATTTATCTCTTTACTAATATTCCCATTGATGGATCCATGGATGTCATCAAGAGAGTCATTGACCAAGGTACTATTGAGTTAGTTGAAATTTGTTTGAAATCCACATTCTTTAGTTTCCAGTCGGACACATATGAACAAACATGTGGGGTTTCTATGGGATCCCCCCTCTCTACTATCATAGCTAATTTATTCATGGAGGATTTGGAAATCAAAGCCCTTATTTCCTCACCCTTTCAACCCAAATACTGGAGTAGGTTTGTCGATGATACTTTTGCTATTTTTCCCCATGGTTATGAAAAATTAAATGAATTTTCAAATCACCTCAACAAACAATATAGTCACATCAAATTCACTATGGAGGTTGAATATAAAGGAAATATTCATTTTCTAGAGTTCAAGGTCACAAAAAGACTCGATGGATCCTTACCCCACCAAGTTTATAGGAAGAAAAATCACACCAAACAATACCTTCATGATGAATCCCATCATCACCCTGCCCAAAAATTAGGGGTTGTCAACAACCTAGCTACTAGGGCCTTCATAATCTCTGATGATGAACACCTTGATGAAGAGAAAAACCACCTCCTCAAGGTTTTCAAGGATAATGGATATAAAAAAAATCAGGTGTTCAGAGCCTTTCAGAATGCCTCTAAAATACCTAGAATTAAGGTACAAACAAATAATGATGTGTCCAATTTTTTCTTACCATACATACAAGGAACAATAGACAAGCTTACTAGGATTTTGAAGAAAAAAAATATTGGGGCAGCTTTCAAAACCATAAACACTATTAGCAATTCCCTTAGGTAGGTCAAAGACCATGTTGATCCCATTGAACATAAGGGTGTCTATATGATCCTGTGCCCGTGTGGAAAACAATACATAGGAGAAATAGGTCGGTCCTTTAGAATTAGAATTCAACAACATGGCGTTGATATCAATCACAATCACACTCATACCTCGGCTTTGGCAGAACATTCAGACAAAACAAAAAATCATATTTGTATTGAAGAGGCCAAAATTCTTTCCAAGGTAGATCACTATCACAATAGAAAATTTAGGGAAGCCATCAAAATTGAAAAACAACCTGACAATATAAGCACAGATGATGGTTGGAAGATTAGTCAAAATTGGATCCCAACATTAACCACAAGGAAAGATTCTAGAAATTAATTAGAAATAATTGACTATTAATATTTTTAGGTCTTATATATATTTTTAATAAGTCGACTCTTTACTAAAAAACTTTTCATATTTATACACCTGATGATTTTTCAGATTTCCCTCTATCTTAAAACTCCTCCTCATGATGGACCACATTTGTTTGATCCGAAACGTCGAATAAAAAAACTGATGAGATGAATATAAAAAAACTACCTTATCATAACACCAGTCGCAAAAGTCTCAAAACTGAAATTTTGATGTTAATTTTGACATCATTCAGTTTTGGAAGTGACTTCCATGGTCAGTGACAATCTCTTTCAGAACTCAAATGTTGTTAATGATTTGATTGAAGATGGAAAGAATTGATGTCTCACTATCATTTGCAAACATGGGCATGGCCTCCTCCCACTTTGTAAAGTACTCGATGAACATGATAATATAATGATGCCCCCTAGCTGAAGGTGGGTGGAATGTCGTAAAATCTACCCCCCATTTGGTGAAGGGATGGATGGTGATGATCAGAAAAAGGAGCAGGATGCACCCAAATTTTCCTAGAAAAGACCTGACAAGGTCACCTCTTTTTACCACCTCAATGCAATACTTGAATATTGTCAGCCAAAAGTATCTTGTGTGCATAATTTGTTGGGTTGTTTCTAACCCAAATGGATGACCACCACACACTCCACTATGAAAATAATTAAGAACACTCTTTGCTTCATCATAAGTTAAAAAACGATGAAGGATTGAATCAATCCCCCAGAGATAATATTTTTTTTCAATCATGAGATAATTCATTGATTGTTGGTCATTCATCTTGTGGATAGTGACAAGAAAACTTCAAAGTTTGGATATATATGAGGATATCCCAATAGCAACGGTCATTGGAAGTGATAAGGAAGATATACTTTCCAAGAAAAAAGTCCATGATAGCAATATCCTCATCCTCCCTGGGATACTTTGACATAAGTTTGGTAAATACTAATGAATTTTTGGACTTTGAAGAAATTAAGTCCAATTTGAACTCCTACAATATGACAATCCATTTATTGTGTTTTCCCCCATTGATGATTATGTTGGTTGTGGAGCATGATTATCTTCCTAATTCAGAGGTCTTTGTTTTCAACCATGTTTATACCCCATTAAGACTTTACACCTCAGAACAATGTACACTCCTCCACACGAGGGAGTGCATAGGGGGGATAACCCCTTTGTGGGGTATGGGGGAAAGAGGGCCCCTGGAGGGGGTTCGGGGGTGAAGCCCCCGAAGGAAAAATTGCCTTGTAAATGCATATTGTAATTTCATTATAAATCTAGACCATTCATTATAAGGTTGCAAATCTGACGGTAGAAGTTATGTTAGGTTTTTTTTCCCTAGAAGGAAACCTTTTATGAAGGAAATGTATTACGTCTATGCATCATTATGAATATTGTATTCTTAGTGATGAGAGTGTGAGAGATAGAAGAGGAAGTTACATCAGTTTTGTTGTATGTTGTATCCCTTCATTTGCTGGATAATAATAAAGGAAGGACCTAGAAATTTCTCTGGTGGACGTAGCCCACTCTGGGTGAACCACATATATCTGTGTCTCTATTGTATTATGTATCTTATTTCTTTTATTTCCACATTTTTTTTATTTTACTGCTCTGTGATCCTATTTTTCTCACAACTGGTATTAGAGTAAAAGGTAACTCGCAGGAAAATAGGGTTCATGGTTCGAGTGGGAGCAATGGCGGAAGATGGAAAGTTTAGAGTCGAGAAATTTAATGGCCAAAACTACTAGTTATGGAAGATGCATATGGAATATTATTTATATCAGAAGGATCTTTTCCTACCATTGGGTGGAATAGCAAATAAGACTACGACCATGAAGGATGAAGAATGGGAGGTTCTTGACAGAAAGTCACTAGGAACAATACGATTGAGCCTAGCAACATTAGTTCCTTTCAATATTTCAAAAGAAAATATGACGAAGGAGTTGATGGACACATTGACTAAACTGTATGAAAAACCCTCGGTGTCCAATAAGGTATTTCTAATAAAGAGACTATTTAATGCAAAGACGTCAAAAGGTGGGTCTGTTGCAGATCATTTAAATGAATTTAATATAATTACTAATCAACTAAGTTCTATGAAAGTGGACTTTGATGATGAGGTCAGGGCTCTTCTAATCTTGTGCTCATTGCTATAAAGTTGGAACGACTTGGTGATGGCTATAAGTAACTTTGTCTCTGGTTCAAACACTTTAAAATTTTATGATGTTGTTGGTGTTATCCTTAGTGAAGAAATGCGACGAAAAAGAACAAGTGCGACATCAGGTAATGTGTTAAACATGGATAACAGGGGAAGACAAAAGGATGGAGGAAAGGGCTCATGGAACCATGGGAATTCTAGGAAGGGTAGATCCAAATCCAGATTTGCAAATATAGAGCACTGGAATTGTGGGAAGAAAGGACATTTGAAAAAAGATTGCAGAGCTCCAAAGAAACAATGAGATGGACAACAGAAGAAAAATCAGGAAGCAAATGTAACATGTGATGTGTTACAAGATGATTTGAATCTATCTATATATAGTATTTTAGAGTCTTGGGTGGTATATTGAGGGGATTCATTTCATTCCACACCCCATAGGAAACATTTTCTAGATTATTTTCAAGGTGATTTTGGACAGGTTCATTTGGGTAATGATGCACCATGAAAAATTGTTGGAATGGGAAAGGTAAAAATAAAGCAAAGAAATGGAAAACAATGGTTGTTGAAGGAGGTAAGATATGTTCCATATATAAGAAAAAATCTAATTTCAACAGGGTAGTTGGAAAGTGAGTTTGTATATCCATATTTACAGATAAGGTGTGGAAAGTCACCAAAGGATCATTGGTGATAGAAAAACGAGAAAAGGTAGGTACATTGTATTTATGTATTGGTAATACTAACTCTTCTATCTCTTTAGATTCTATAGGAGTGGATACAACATTGTGGCATCATAGGCTTGGAAACATGAGTGAGAAGGGGATGCAAATACTTCACAAAAGAAATTTGTTGCCAGATCTTAAACTAATTGATTTTGATTTTTGTGAACATCGTGTTTATGGAAAATAGAAGAGAGTTATATTTCTCATAGTCAAAAAAGAAAAGAAGAGTGAAAGGTTAGAGCTCATGCATACAAATGTACATGGAACAAATCAGGTATCATCTCTTGGTGGCTCTTATTATTATGTTACTTTTATTGATGATGCAACTAGAAAAACTTGGGTTTATTGCATTCGACAAAAATCTTATGTTTTTGATACTTTTAAGAAATGAAAAGATTTGGTTGAGAATGAGACAGGAAAAAGGTTGAAGTTTCTCAGATAAGATAATGGAGGGGAATATTTTAGAAAGGAGTTTTAT
Source organism: Picea mariana (assembly GCA_032191745.1). Taxonomy (NCBI): domain Eukaryota; kingdom Viridiplantae; phylum Streptophyta; class Pinopsida; order Pinales; family Pinaceae; genus Picea; species Picea mariana. The sequence goes on along the minus strand of JASDQU010440209.1, from coordinate 49,865 downwards.
AATTATTGTTCATACCATGGGATTCATAGAGAGAACATAGTTCCAAGAACACCACAAGAAAATGGTGTGTCAAAAAGGATGAACAAGACAATCATGGAGTGTGCAAGGAGTATGAGATTGCATGATGGTTTTCTCTTACAATTCTGGGTAGATGATGTAGATAATGTTGTTTAATTAATAAATAGAGGACCATCAATCTCTTTGGATGGTATATTTCCAGAGGAGGAATGGACAGGTAAAAAGGTAAACTATTTTTATTTGAAAACTTTCTGTTGTGAATCATTTGTCCATATTGATAAAGAAAATAGAACAAATCTTGAGGTAAAATCCAATAAGTGTACCTTTATTGGATATGATGTTAATGATTTTCGTTATTTATTATGGGATTATGAAAATAAAAAAATCATTAGGAGTAGAGCAATCATATTCAATGAGAAGGTCATGTACAAAGATTAGTTGCAGGGAAAGAAATAGGAAAAAGAAAAACTAGAATACACTGTGCTTGATGAGATCACTGAAAAAGAAATTCCAAAGATATTAGAAAATCATAATGTACAACAACAGGATCAGTAGGCACCTCAAAATTCTGCAAGACTTGTTGTTATAAGATCTACCAGGTTAAGTAGACCCCTTGAGCGATACTCTCATTCATTGTATTATTTATTGTTGATTGATTTTGGTGAACCAGAATGTTATGAAGAGGGAATGTAGGTAGACACCAAAACGAAGTAGGAGAAAGGCATGAAAATGGAAATGGATTCCTTGGTAAATAATCAGACTTGGCACTTGGTTCAATTTCTTGCAGGAAAAAGAGCATTGCAGAATAAATGGGTTTACAAGTTGAAGGAAGAAGATGGAGAAACAAAACAATACAAGGCTAGACTTGTTGTAAATGGGTTTGCACAAAAGAAAGGTATAGATTTTGATGAAATATTTTCTCTTGTTGTTAAAATGACTTCAATTAGGACTATTTTAAGTCTTGTGGAAGTAGAATATTTTCATCTTGAACAATTAGATGTAAGAACAACTTTTCTCCATGGGGATTTGGAGGAAGAGATTTATATGCAGCAGACACAGGGGTATGAGGTCAAAGGAAAGGAGAATTTTTTATGTAGGTTGAAGAAGAGTTTGTATGGCCTAAATAAATCTCCAAGGAAGTGGTATTTCAATTTTGACATGTTTATGAAAGAACAAGGTTATATTAGATGTCATTCTGATCACTTCGTTTATTTTAAAAAGCTAGAAAATGGAAGCTATATTATCTTGTTATTGTACGTAGATGACATGCTTGTTTCAGGGTCTAATATACAACATATAAATGTGCTCAAGAATAAATTAGCTAATTCATTTGCGATGAAGGATTTGAGTTCCACAAAGAAAATCCTTGGTATGAGAATAACAAGAGACAGGAAAAATCACAACTTGACATTGTCTCAGGGTGAGTACATAGAGAAGGTGTTGGATAGGTTTAGAATAAAGAATGCAAAACTAGTTAGTACACCTTTGGCCAGCCATTTTAAATTAACTAAGGAAATGTTTCCCAAGACACAGGAGGAGATAGAATACATGTCCAAGGTCCCTTATTCATCAAAAATTGGCATCTTGATGTATGTGATGGTTTGCACAAGACCAGATATTGCACATGCAGTAGGAGTTGTGAGCAGGTATATGAACAATCCAGGTAAATAACATTGGGAGGCAGTAAATTGGATTCTTAGGTATTTGATAGGTATTGCTACTCATGCATTATGTTTTGAAGGCTCATACATTGTTCTACAGGGGTATGTTGATTCAGATATGGCAAGTGATAAAGATAGCAGGAGGAGCACCACAAGGTATGTTTTTACTATAGATGGAACAATAGTAAGTTGGATTTAGAAACTGCAAAAGGTTGTTTCACTTTCAACAATAGAGACAAATTATGTTGTTACTATAGAGGCTACTCAAGAGATGATTTGGTTACAGAGGTTTATGGAGGAGTTGGGAAAGAAGCAGGAGAATAGCAGGTTGTATTGTGATAGTGAGAGTGCCATTCATATTGCAAAGAAATTGATCTTCCATTCGAGGACTAAGAATATACATCTTAGGTACCATTTCATTTGATCCATCTTGGAAGATGGACATTTGAAGTTGGAAAAGATACACACTAGCCAGAATCATGCAGACATGTTAACTAAGGGAGTAATCCAGGAGAAATTGAGTTCCTTCTCAGTTTCAGTTGGTATTCAAGAATGAAGGTGAAGATGATAAATTTTCTAGGTCCAAGAAGGTTCATATTCTAGTAGATACAAGAGCAGTGGAGTTGTTGAGATCAGTCTCCAAGTGGGAGATTGTTGGTTGTTGAGCCTGATTATCTTCCTGATTTAGAGGTATTTGTTTTTAGTCGTGTTTAGACCCCATGAAGACTTTACACCCTAGAATAATGTACACTCCTCCACGCAGGGGAGTGCATAGGGGGCTTACCCCCTCTGCGGGGTTTGGGGGGCAAGCAGGTCCCCGAAGGAAAAATTGCCTTGTAAATGTATATTGTAATTTCATTGTAAATCTGGACTGTTCATTATAAGGTTGTATATTTGATGATAGAATTTATGTTAGGGTTTTTTTCCCTAGAAGGAAACCCTCTTTTATGAGGGAAATGTATTGCGTCTATGCATCATTGTGAATATCGTATTCTGAGTGAGGAGACTGTAAGAGATATAAGAGGAAGTTACAACGGTTTTGTTGTAGGTTGTGTCCCTTCATTTTCTAGATAATAAAGAAGGAAGGACCTGGAAATTTCTCTAGTGGACGTAACCCACACTAGGTGAACCACGTATATATATGTCTCTATTGTATTGTGTATCTTTTGTGTTTTATTTCTGCATTTGTTTTATTTTATTGCTCCACGATCCTATTTTTCTAACATCATCATGTTAGAACATATTGGAATGGACTGATAAAAAATTACATTAGTCTTGCATAAAAGAATATAATGTTGAATCCTCTGGATAGTGTGCACGACTTCCAAATTCATCCTCTTGACATGAGAGTAGTTAGGTTTGGGACCCATTAGACCATGATTGAGGTAGTAAATGACATGCTTCTAGAGTGCATCATCTTCCCGAACCAAAACCATGCCGACAATAGATTCCATGATTGCAAGATACAACAAGAAATCTATGTTATAGTCTAGGGGACTAAGAAAGGGGCTAGAAACAAGATTATTTTTTAGTGCATCAAAAGATCATTGCGTAAAATCATCCCAGATGAAAGGAGCCCTCTTTTTCAACAAGTACATGAAACCCTTGGTTACGTCATCATAATTAGTGATAAACAAAGGAAAATAGATTTTTCTTGAAAAATTTGAAGTTGTCAAATATCTTGTTGGGGAGGTAACTGAGTTATCACCTCAACCTTCAATGAATCGACCATGTTCCCCTTATTGGAAACAATAAATATCAACATATTCCTTGAGACAATGCAGAAGATGCACTAAAAAAGAAACTCCAACATTTTTAAGGTCGAAAAGGATCTTTCAATATGAGAATGTACCTAAAGGACATATAAGTTCCATTTTTTGTTGGTCCTCAGGTCAGATATGGATCTGGTTATATCCATAGAATCCATCCATAAAAGAAAATATCTCACTTCCTGCATACTCATCAATAATTTGGTCAATGAATGCTATGGAAAAGTTGTCCTTGGAACAATATTTATTGAGATATAGAAAATCCATGAAAATTCAAAATGTTCCTTGCTTTTATTAACTAGAATGGGATTTGACACCCATTCAATAAGGGGAACTAGATAGATGAAAATATACTTGAGAAATTTCTCTACCTCTACCTAAATTGTTGCCACCTTTCTAGGGTTAACCGATCGTAACATCTGTCGAATAGGTTTCACGTTTTCATACATTCCTATCTCATTTTTGACGATCCAAGGGTCTATTCCTATCATTTCTTCATATGACCAGGTGCAGACATCATGGAAATCATTGAATGGGGAAATATAAGTGTAGATCTCCTTTGGAGAATAGTCTTTGTCAATGAACACATTCTCCAGGATGCCATGGGTTTGAAAGATGTTGATCATAATTGTTTTCGATATATTTTTCATGTTTCCCTCAAATTACAAACCATTTGTAGCTAAGGGGTTCACAAGATGATCATCACCTCCACTCAAATTCCATTGAAATATCCTTTCTCAACCTGACCAAGTTCCAAGAGGAAATAAGATTGATAATGTAAATCCCCCTAGGGCCATTCTTACCCAGTCATTGCCTCGATGATAGCCTCATCATAAGTAAAAAAATATCAAGGAAATTGAGTGAGTTAGAACAATCCAGGGCCTATATGCACTCCATAATATGATCAACTTCTTATGTCCAAGGAGGAGAAAGATTAGGTTCTACAATAACTTATTGAATCGTTTGGCAAGCTATATAGATACAACTAGTGGCATGGATATCCCAACATGAACAACACCTTCTACTAAATCATATGGATAGGGTTATACCCAAGGATCCTTGAAGTATGATGTTTGAAAAGAAATCACTTGAGTTATGAGGATTGAAGAGATTGACTACTAATAACAAAGCAGAACAACATTAATTTATGATATTGGTCCTAAGAATTTAAATGTTCCCATCAAGGAAGGATACATCATGACACCAATGTTATCATTTTTCTTCTTTGAGTTTCAAAATAACAAGAATGTATGTACCACATATGTCATGAGGGAAACTTAATGCTCGGAAGACCAAGGATATGATAGTCATCATTGTGTACACCCAAATTGGTCCTAAAAAAATGTTGTAGTCGAGTGGAGCTTTGACCACTTCCACTTCTATGGACATGGTTTCCCCCCCAACTAGATAGGGAAGGAGAATATAATCCCATCAGGCCTGAAAGAGAATCCATAAAATGTGGTGATAAAATTGATAGATGAAGCAGGCTCGGGAGATCTAATGGATTTTCAATAAGACAAAGACATAACACATGTCAAGGTTCCTTTATCAACAACAACCCTTCTAATGATTTTCTTAGAATACATGACATTAATTTGAAAGGAAACTTGATACAAAAGTCGAGGCTTGACATATGTGGTGTCAAACTTGATCACCTATAAGATAAAAGAATCAATAGCTCCTATAGTGAACATCAATGTGCTCCATTGTGAAGGGAAACTCTAGAGAACCTTGAGGGTAGACATCACACAAGGTGTTTGAGGAAAATATTCAATAGAAAAATAGTTTGGTTATGTGAAGAAACTTTATACACACCTTTAATTATGTGTGGCATTTTGTCCCACAGGATTCTCTATATGGAGATAAGTTTTGGGATCAGAAGTTTATTTTCCTTTTGATGTCGATTTAGAGTTACCATAATTTCATACCCTCATTGACACATAGATGTATGATCCCACCATATGGATGGATGATGTGTTACCTTCTAAAAAGGATGCACCTTTGGTTCCCCCTTGTGTATTTCCTAGACCTACAAAATGTTGTGTATGTGTTATATTCTTTCCTAGAATTTTTTTTTGCCTCGGGAAACGTCTTGAATTTTTGGGCGTTTTTTTGCCACATGGTTTTTTTTTATGATTTTATATTTCCGTTTAAGGAATTAGGGTTGTTCACTAATCCAGGTCATTGGGTTAGGGTTTTGGATGTTTCTAACTCCTATATGTATATTGTATTGTAAACAATGTAACACTATGAATGAATATAGAATATGTTGGTTTTCCCAGTTTGGGTTTCCAGGGGAAAAATCTATGTGTAATGTTTGTATTTTCCATTGTATATTTTCTATTATTTTACTGAAAATTTGTTTGTAGTACATATTGTACAAGGTTAAAATCTACACAGAAGAGCCTACCATCATATGTTTTCCCTGAGGGAACAAGTTAGTCAACACAAAAATCTACTTCTGTGTCAACAAACAATGGGATTCCTCCATTTTGGCGCACTGATGAGTAAGGTGATCTTTACAAATTTTACATGAAAAATTCACCTTTCTCTTGTATTTCTTATCCCCTCGAAAATCAGAATCAGTTTTATTAGTGCTTTTATTGTTATTAACACCTCATTTTTTATATTTTCCCTTCTTCTTTCCTCTGACATGCTAGGTACTATTTGGATTCGTCGATTGCACATAGTGTATATTTGATGATTGGATTGTGGGAATGGTCAAATACATAGCTTCACAAATCACAATTTGATGGATATTCATCTATTTCATATAGATCGCAACCATATATGTGACAATTCTAATGAAAGAACCAATATTGTCATCTGCATGTGGTCGAGACTTGGGTTTTGTAAGGTTAGTACTTGACCGCAATGCATTTGACAAAATTTCATATAGGATCCAAGACTAAGAATATCAAATTCAACCACTAGGCCCTAAATATGGCTTCCTCCTCAGTTGTTACCCAATACGTAAATACATCCTTGGAGACATAAGGAAAAAAGTATTTCATAAGCCATTATAATATGAACTCAGGAGGAATCTTGGCTTTGATCATCCCCTTTCACCTCCGCCACCCATGGATGTGATATGAGATGTGAGAATATTTGTCTTTTCTTAGCGTGAATAGAAAAACAATGCTAGTATCATACTAGACCGAAAGTTGAACATGGTTGAGAATGATCAGTGTGAGATCATGAAAAGTACGAAACACTAACCCTTATAACTAAATGTACCACTTCACAACAACTCGAGCTATAAGGGCCAACTTGAAAGAGTTGTAATCGATTAGAGTCATTTTTCAATTAATTCAATGAACACCATAAGTGAAACATTGTGACGTGGTTGCCTGGATCCTCACCATCTTTTCCTTTGAACTTAGGAATTCCATAGGTTAATTTGGTGGGCACCGAAGGCCAATTCCGATAATGACGCATTGGTTCAATAATTAGTTTAGATAAATATGATAATTTAGTGTTTCTAGAAATGTAAGCCTCGTCTGTGGCATTGAATTCCAATTAACACGGTTGGGGGCCTCGGGTTGGTTTGAAAACAGAAAAGAAAATCCTACATTGTAATTAGCACTAGTTTTCCAGGAAGATCTCATTGACTGGGTGTTTTTCTAATAAAAATCATGAGGTTCCTGACCAAAAGGAGGAAAACTTCCACCCATCAAGGATTGGAAATGGTTTCCCCTATAGACGTCCCTTGCGAAGGGAAAACCCCTGGCATGGGATTCCACTGACTTTGGAAAGGGTTTCCCATAGATGACATACTGGATGAAGGGAAAATATCTCTCCCAAAACCACCAAACAATGTGAATGTTTTTTATATGAAATCATGTCAAAGGATTGAAATATTTTACTCATTGGAACTTGCAAGGTACTTGAAGAAATCCTCACCCTAGAATAGGGTTTTGAACGATCTGCTAGGAACTAGACAAAACATTTTGCATTCATATTGATGGAATAAAAAAAAAATGCATTAGAAACAAAAATTGATGATGATGTCTCCCTCGAAGACTAAGTGGACCCAATAATAATAGGAATAGAGCTATCGATCGACATGATCATCGTTGCTTGACTTACTGATGCAGGAGCATCGCCAACAATAAGCGAGCAGGGGACAAACACCAACGCATTTTGGCACATGATGAATTGTTTGAAATGTTTTGAATATTTGATATGCCAAACTTAAATGTAATAGTTAAGAAAGAGTGTAATTGTAGATTGTAATCAAACCTTGAGCGTCTCGCTCTCATCTGAAGGACTAAGAGTCATTTATGATAGTAAATGTAAGTAGGTAGCTTTGAATTCTTAGATTAGACAATTTTAGGAGCCGAAGGGAAAATGGATATAGACACCCTCACTTGTATCATTGTAACATTAGCAGCATAATCAATCAAGATAACATAGGAGAGAAGAAGTAGAGAGCTATGTAGAGGAACCCATGTACAGAAGTTCTGAGATTAATATATGAAGCTTTGATTCAGACTCATGGTGTTCAAAGACTTTCTGTGTATGCATGATTGAATGCTATGCTCATGATTGTTTACTCTCTGTTGTGCATTTGCTTTGACGCGTGAATGCATGATTTCATATTTAATGTCTGAAATCTGAAGAGAGGGAGAGTAAGGAATGAGTTTCAATTGTTTCTCTGTCTGAGCAAGAGTTTTCCTGCAAGGAGTGCAATGAAATTGTTCACAAGGTGTGCGTTGAAAGAAGTCAGAGTTCATCTCTACAAGCTCAGGAGGGATAACATTGTTCTCATTCTCGCAGAAGTGCAAGTTAAGCACATGAGCCATGTAAGGAGTGCATAGGCCAAGTGAAGTCTCAGAGCTACAACCTGAGCGAAACTGTTGAAAGACTGTTGTCACAGGGAGTGCACAGAGTCAAAGAGATTCAAATACTTGGAAGTATTTGAAGAATTGCTGCAAGGAGTGCATGCAGGAGTCTTCTTGAAGACTCGAGTTGTGGAGAAAGTTTAGAAGGGATAGAGTCTTCGACGTTGTCGAAGAGAATATCAAGAGGGCTAGTGCCTTGAAGTGTTGAAAGAAGGCGTAGCGATGTCGTTTTGCTGGTGGAAAAGTTGCGTGAAGGCGTACTTGTTCATTTCATAGGAGTTGTCAAGGAGGCATTGGATGATCAGAATTCTCCATGGAGAATTCACGAAGTTTCGAGAATCGTCAGATCTTGCAGAGGAGCAAGAAGGGTACGGTGAGTGTTTTCCTAAGTGCAAGCTCAGAAGAGAATCTAAGCCGTTCATTGGAAGGAGGACACATGTCATGAGATCCTCTCTATCTAGGATTCGCACATCGGGGTTCCAATAAGGAAGTCCTTTGACTTCACGAGTGGTGAAGTTGCAAGAAGATCGGGACCATCCATTCGAATAGGACAGGTGGCAGAGATATAGGGATCTCATGAACTTGGAGGTTCGCAAGGTGAGAGCCCAAGAGTTGGGTGTTCCAAGTCGTGAGTTGTGAAGTCGCAAGAGAATCGCAGTCATCCATCTGAGAAGGACAGTTTGAATCAATCGCAGAGTCGGTGAAGTGCCAAAGAGATCCAAGATTCAGGTCTTGCGAACTCAGAAGTTCGCAGGGTGAGAGCCCAAGAGTTGGGTGCTCCAAGTCGTGAAGTCGCAAAATTGTGAGGAGCGAGGATAGCCATTGGATCCAGATCACGGGAGGACCATTGGATCAGGAACCCCATCGCCTATCATGCATTTGGGGGTTCAGAGGTTGAGGGGAGTCACATTCGACATCAGAAGTCATGAAGTTCCGAGAACGGAGGCTCGTGTGGACACATGGCAGAGCCATAAGGTGGGACCCGCATAATAGATAGGCAGACACGCGTCACCTAGAGAAGGGAGTCAACGCTTCGTTGATTTCTCGCATCTCGGAGATTCATGGGATAAGAGCGTGAAGGCTCGATGCTTCAACCTACGAGGTTGAGGATAATGAAAAGCGTCAAGGAAGGAGTCAACCCGGCGTTGACTTATCACGTCTCGAGAGATTGCAACAGGAGGGCACGAGAGTGTGACCCATGAACTCACGAAGGTGCGAGTTGCAAGAGGAGCTGGTATTTAATCCCTAACCTATGGTTATGTGTGGAAGGCACTAACAGAGGAAGAGCCATACCCTTATCGGCATTTCGGGTATCGCGATATTAGAAGGGAAGAGTCGGGAGCCTCGACTCACGAACTCGTGAGTTGCAAGTTGCAAAAAGCGCCTTTGGAATTGGGCCTTGGTCATAGCATTGTGGTCGCACGAAAGGGTAGAGATCATTCTCTTTGCACAGAAGAGATTCCGAAAGGACCTATGGATCGATTGAAATTGAGATTCCAGCAGGGAATTGAAAGAGTTGATCCGACTCAAAGAAGATAAAGAACGATCCTGTGAGCGGATCTCGGACCGAGGGTCGATAGGTCTGCGTCAGTTGGTATCAGAGCTTGAATATATTTGTATACTTCAGACAGGGAAAGTGAGAAAGAAATCTCAGCCATGCCGCCGAGAAGAAGAGATAGGCAAACACTCGATCCACCAGAGGAAAGGGAAATGACAAGAGGAAGGGGTAGGCAGGTGCCAAATCCAGCCATGGAAAGAGAGATGCGTGACATACGCGCTAGACTAGAGGACATGGAGACAGCACAGAGGCACATAGATGGTGTTGGAGATGTCAATGAGTCTGAAAGTGAAGATGAAGCTGGACATGAAAGAGAAGAAGTTACAACAGAAGATGCAGAAAATGAATGCCTGATTAGGGCTGTTGCAAGAATGGGTGCTAAGGCAAAAATGGATATTCCAGTATATGAAGGAAACCTAGATGTTGAAGAGCTTCTAGACTGGATTAGAGCTCTGGACACATATTTCGACTATGAAGATGTCGAGGAAGACAAAAAGGTCAAACATGTTGTCACAAGACTTAAAGGACATGCAACATTGTGGTGGGATGAGCTACAAGCTAACAGACGTTGCAAAGGCAAGCAAAAAATCAAGAGTTGGGATAGGATGATCATGAAGATGAAGGTGAAATTCATTCCCATGGATTACCAAATTACTCTGTTTCGAAGAATGTATAATTTGAGATAAAAAATGATGTCAGTGAAGGAATATACTGAAGAATTCTACAGGCTGAACATCAGGGCAGGTCATCGCGAAAGCGATGATGAAAAAGTTGTTATGTACATGAATGGTCTGAGATATGACATTCAGGATGAGATGATCATGATGACCATCTGAATGGTGGAAGATGCTTATCGGATGGCTTTAAAGGCTGAAGAGAAGTTGAGCTGAAGGCAGAGTCAAAGAGGTCGAGGAAAAAGTCAGCCCAGAGGAAAGACAATTGTCCAGGATAGAAATCAGAAACCCAAGGAACATTGGAAGAAACCTCAGACTCAAACTGAGAGAGGTGGAAGCTCATAGAGAGGTCAGTATGTTGATGGAAACATTTTTCCTCGTACTAGAGGTAGACGAAGAGGAAGAGGTGGAGTGGTGAAATGCTTCACATGTGAAAAGGTTGGACAAAATTCTTATGAGTGTCCGGACAAAAAGAAAGAAGGAGTTGAGACTCACATTGCTAAAGCACAGAGGTGGAATGTTGAGGCAGAAGATGCTGAAGGTGGAAGATCATTGATGATGCAAAAAATTCTCTTAATGCCAGAGAAGGAGGTAGAGAGTTCAGTCCAAAGGAACAGGCTTTTTCAGACTGCTTGCAAGACCAAAGATTGGGCATGCAAAGTCATCATGGACAGTGGTAGCATAGACAATCTCATTTTTACGGAGATGGTAGAAAAGCTGGAGTTGGAGACTATTCAACATCCAAGTCCATATAGAGTTTCATGGATACAAAAAGGACATCAGGTAAATGTCACTAAACAATGTTTAGTTGAATTTAAAATAGGAGGGTATAAAGATGAAATACTCTGTGATGTTATT
>JASDQU010440209.1:24429-38298 GCA_032191745.1 Picea mariana | reverse complement strand
ATTTACCGGAAGAGGTTCAGGAGCTGTTGGCAGAGTTTGCTGACATAGTAGTGGACGAAATACCTCATTCGTTGCCACCGATCAGGAGTGTGAGTCATCATATTGATCTCATACCTAGAGCTAGTTTACCAAACAAGGCAGCGTATAGATTGATGCCACAGGAGAATGAAGAGGTCAAAAGATAGGTCCAAGACTTAATGGATAAGGGGTTGGTTAGAGAAATCTTGAGTCTATGTGTTGTTCCGACAGTGCGCAGTTTAAAGAAGGATGGAGGCTGGGGATGTGTACTGACTTGAGGGAGATCAAAAAGATAACCATCAGGTATAGATTTCCATTGCCAAGGATGGATGATTTGATGGATTGCTTGAGTGGAGACAAAAATTTTTCGAAGATTGATTTGAAAAGTGGATATCACCAGATTAGTATGAGAGAAGGTGATGAATGGAAGACAACCTTCAAGACTAATGAAGGGTTGTATGAATGGATTGTTATGATATTTGGCTTAACGAATGCACCAAGTACCTTCATGAGGTTGTTGAACGAAGTCCTGAAGGATTTCATTGGAAAATTTGTCATTGTGTATCTTGATGACATACTGATTTTCAGTAAAATAGAGGTAGAGCATATGAAACATTTGGATACAGTGATGAAGAGGCTACAACAAGAGAAGTTGCTGATAAACATGAAGAAATACTCACTCATGAAGACATAGCTCATTTATTTGGGATTTGTTATTTCTGCAGATAAGTTGAGGATGGATCTAGATAAGGTGGAGGTAATTAAGAAATGGCCATCGCCAAAGAATATCTTTGAGGTGAGAAGTTTTCATCGATTGGCTAGTTTCTACCAGAAGTTCACCAAGAATTTTAGTGGAATTAGTGCATCGATGATGGACATAGTGAAGAAGAGACAGAAGTATTTTCACTGGACATAAGAGGCGGAAAAAAGCTTCAATTTGTTGAAAAGGAAAATCACGGAACAACCAATATTGGTGTTGCCGGATTTTAAAAAGACATTTCAAGTAAAATTTGATGAAAGTGGATTTGCAATAGGGGCAGTCTTGAGCCAAGAAGATAGGCCGATAGGGTACTTCAGCGAAAGTGAAATACTCCATGTATGACAAGGAGTTCTATGCTACTATTCAGACATTGAATAAATGGAGGCATTACTTAATCCTCAAGGAGTTTGTCTTATACAGTGACAATCATGCTTTTCAATTTGTGACTCAATAGGAGAAGTTGATTCAAAGATATGAAAAATGGCTTGAATACATGCATAACTTTACTTTTGTAATCAAGCATATTTCTGGAACTGCTAACAAAGTTGTTGATGCTTTGAGCAGGAAATGTTTGTTGTTGCAGGAGTTCAGAGTCAAAACACTGGGTTTTGATGATCTCAGGGACATGTATAGAGATGATCCAGATTTTAAGGAGGCGTCTGAAACAACTGAGAATCCAATTCTCAGGGAAATAAGTCAATGGACAGAATACATGATCCAGAAAGGATTATTGTTTAAGGGTAATCAACTTTGTATTCCAAAATGCTCCATGAGGGAGAATTTGCTGAAGGAGAAACACAATGGAGGATTGGTCGGGCATTTCGGTCATGAAAAAATGTTCTCAAAGTTAAATGAGTCATATTTTTGGCTAGGAATGAGAGTAGACATCAAAATATTCATGGACAGATGTAGAATTTGTTAGCATTCAAAAGGGAAGAGGCAGAGTGCAGGCTTATATCATCCGTTACCCATACCTGAGAGGCCGTGGGATGCGGTAAGCATGGACTTCATATTGGGGCTGCTGAGAACACAAAGAGGGTTTGACTGTATATTTGTAGTGGTGGATAGATTTTCTAAGATGGCATATTTCATACCGTGACAGAAAACCAGTGATGCAACTCACATTGCGAATTTGTTTTTCAAAGAAGTCATTCGACTTCACATCTTACCAAGGAGCATAGTTTCAGATCGAGACACCAAGTTCGTGGGACACTTTTGGAGGACCTTATGGAAAAATATAGGAACAAACTTGTCATTTAGTTCAGCTTATCATCCTCAGACGGATGGACAAATAGAAGTTGTGAACAGAAGTTTGGGAGACTTGCTGAGGAGCTTGGTGATAGAACACCACAATCAGTGGGACAACATTCTACCACAGGCAGAATTTGCTTACAATGATTCAATCAACAGGAGCACAGGGTAGAGTCCATTCCAAATTGTTTATGGTACACAACCAAGAGGAGTATCTGAACTGAGGGATTCAGAACAAGATGAGATAAGAAGTGCTAGTGCAGAGGATTTCGCAGAAGCGATGAAGGAAGTTCACAGCCAAGTGAAGGAGCGGTTGCAGAACTCGAGCCAAGAGTATAAGCACAGAGTAGATCAACACAGGAGACAACTTCAATTTGAGCTTGGTGATTTGATTCTGGCACATCTAAGAAAGGAAAGGTTCCCAAAGGGGACATACAAAAAATTGAAGATGAAGAAGATCGGACCATGTAAGGTCTTGAAGAAATTTGGGGCAAATGCTTATGGGATTGAATTACCCGATGGGATCAGAATTTCTTCGATACTCAATGTCTCAGATTTGTACCCATACAAAGTTGGAGCAGACAATGAACAACTGGAGATTTAGTGGACAAAACAGATGCCAATTGCAGAGAAACCACAAATGGAAAGCATACTGGACAAAAGAGTTAGTAAGAGGACCAGAAGAAGGGAATATTTTGAATACTTGGTCAAGTGGAAGGGACATCCAGTTGAAGATGCCAGCTGGGAGAATGAAGCAGAGATCCAGAAGCATGGATAGACCATGCGAGAGCTCATGGACAGGAGCCCATGAAAATTTTCAAGCGAGGGAGTATGATGCAGGAGCATCGCCAACAATAAGCGAGCGGGGGACAAACACCAACGCATTTTGGCACATGATGAACTGTTTGAAATGTTTTGAAGTTTGATACGCCAAACTTAAATGTAATAGTTAAGAAAGAGCATACTTGTAGATTGTAATCAGACCTTGAGCGTCCTGCTCTCGTCTGAAGGACTAAGAGGCATTTATGCTAGTAAGTGTAAGTAGGTAGCTTTGAATTCTTAGATTAGACAATTTTAGGAGCCGGAGGGAAAACGGATATAGACACCCTCATGTATCATTGTGACATTAGCAGCATAATCAATTAAGAGAGCATAGGAGAGCAGAAGCAGAGAGTTGTGTAGAAGAATCCATGTACAAAAGTTCTGAGATTAATATATGAAGCTTTGATTCAGACTCATGGTGTTCAAATACTTTATGTGTATGCATGATTGAATGTTATGCTCATGATTGTTTACTCTCTATTGTGCATTTTATTTGATGCGTGAGTGTATGATTTCATATTTAATGTCTGAAATCTGAAGAGAGGGAGAGTAAGGAATGAGTTTCAATTGTTTCTCTGTCTGAGAAAGATTTTTCCTGCAAGGAGTGCAGTGAAATTGTCTGCTAGGTGTGCGTTGACAGAAGTCAGAGTTCGTCTCTGCAAGCTCAGGAGGGATAACATTGTTATCATTCTCATAGAAGTGCAAGTTAAGCACAGGAGCCATGCAAGGAGTGTGCAGGCCGAGTGAAGTCTCAAAGCTACAACCTAAAAGAAACTGTTGAAATACTGTTGTCGCAGGGAGTGCAAAGAGTCAAAGAGGTTCAAATACTTGGAAGAATTTGAAGAATTTCCACACAGAGTGCATGCAGGAGTCTTCTTGAAGACTCGAGTTGTGGAGAAAGTTCAAAAGGGATAGAGTCTTAGACGTTGTCAAAGAGAAGCTCAAGAGGGCTAGTGCCTTGAAGTGTTGAAAGAAGGCGTAGCGAAATTGTTTTGCTGGTGGACAATTTGCATGAAGGCGTACTTGTTCATTTCACAGGAGTTGTGAAGGAGGCATTGGATGATCAAAATTCTCCATGGAGAATTCGCGAAGTTCTGAGAACCGTCAGATCTTCCAGAGGAGCAAGAAGGGTACAGTGAGTGTTTTCCTAAGTGTAAGCTCAGAAGAGAATTTAAGACATTCTTTGGAAGGAGGAAACGTGTCGCGAGATCCTCTCTATCGGGGATCCGGACATCAGGGTTCCAAGAAGGAATTCCTTCGACTTCGCTAGTGGTGAAGTCGTGAGAAGATTGGGACCGTCCATTCGAAGAGGACAGGTGGTAGAGATATAGGGATCTTGTGAACTCAGAGGTTCACAAGGTGAGAGCCCAAGAGTTGGGTGCTCCAAGTCGCGAGAGAATCACAATCATCCATTTGAGGAGGATAGTTGGCAACAATCGTGGAGTCAGAAAAGTGCCGGAGAGATCCAGGATTCAGGTCTTGCGAACTAAGAAGTTCACAGGGTGAGAGCCCAAGAGTTGGGTGCTCCAAGTTGTGAAGTCATGAAATTGCGAGGAGTGAGGGTAGCCATTGGATCTAGGTCACGGGAGGACCATTGGATCATGAGCCCCATCACCTATCATGCATTCGAGGGTTCAAAGATTGAGGGGAGTCACTTTCGACATCAGAAGTCGCGAAGTGCTGAGAACGGAGGCTCGTGTGGACACATGGCAGAGCCATAAGGTGGGACCCACATAACAGATAGGCAGACACGTGTCGCCTAGAGAAGGGATTCAATTCTTTGTTGATTTCTCACATCTCATGGATTCATGGGATAAGAGCGTGAAGGCTCGACGCTTCAACCTGCGAGGTTGCAAATAGCGAAAAGCGTCAAGGAAGGAGTCAACCCAGCGTTGACTTATCGCGCCTCGAGAGATTGCAACAGGAGGGCACGAGAGTCTGACCCATGAACTCATGAAGGCGGGAGTTGCGAGAGGCGTTGGTATTTAAGTCCTAACCTACAGTTACATGTGGAAGGCACTGACAGAGGAAGAGCCATACCCGTATCGACATTTTGGGTATCGTGAGATTAGAAGGGAAGAGTCAGGAGCCTCGTTTCACGAACTCGTGAGTTGCGAGTTGCGACAAGCACCTTTGAAATTGGGCCTTGGTCATATTGTTGTGGTCGCATGAAAGGGCGGAGCTCGTGCCTAGTGTTGTTTGCACAGAAGAGCTTCCGAAAGGACTTGTGGATCGATTGAAATTGAGATTCCAGTAGGGAATTGAAAGAGCCGATCCGACTCAAAGAAGATAAAGAACAATCCTATGAGTGGATCTCAGCCCGAGGGCCGATAGGTCTGTGTCAGTTACATTACTTTTCTAGGAATATATGTGAGGGGGTGTAATCACTCCTCCAAAAAAACTCACAATGGGGGTTGTAACCCAACTCAAATCTCAGAAAATGCACTAAAACAATATCATCAAGTCTAGTTAATGAAGGGTTCCAAGGTCTAATGAATCCTTCAACTTCAACATATGGAATTCGTGTAATCTCTAGTGCATAAGTGTTCATATATTCAATATGAGACTCTATAAGATCAAGATGACCATTTTTCTCGAAAACACTAGATTGGTCTAGTCAACGTCTCTAAGGAGGCAATGGAGACTCTAACCTTATTGGTGGAATGACTTCAGCCCTTAGACACCAATGAAGAGATTGGATAGCCACTTTAAATCAAATATTCAAGTTAGCCATGAAATATATTCCTTAGGATGACTAAAAGTACAAAGAACACCACTAAGAAAATTCCTAAGGAAACAAAACATGCAAACCAATTATTTAATACCTCAACTTAGGTGTATTGGGTCTTGAGACCAAATCAACAAAGAATTTAGGAAAAGGCCCATCTGGAAAATAAAATAGGTTGATTAAGTTATATAACTGAATAACAGAGTGTGAAGTAGTTACCCCGGCCTCCATGTAACAACCCTACCCAATGAAAGCAACTCTCGCTTCGCAGGGCACCCTCCAAGGGTACTGGTAGTATCATATCATGTCTACCTCAGGTACTATGGGAAATCCCTCATAGTCACATCTATGGTACATGGGAAAGGCTACTAAATATACCAACTCATAGTCAAAATCCGAGTGGTATAGTCAATAGTCAAGAAAAAACATATGGGTAGGGTAGCAACGCCCAAATATCCAAAAACACTACCTCATAGAGAGGTATAGGAACTAATTAAACCATTGTATATGATCAATCCATTAATATTGGACAATTCTTGGAGGTTTAATCTCCTCAACTCTTACTCATGAAGCCTCATGTTTAACTCCTGGGTTAGAGGATGTCACATCCCTAGTATAATACCCAAGTTAATTAATTCTTAATGTAGATATAATGTATGGTTGTGGCCAAACGTTGTATATAAAAAACGTATTTGTAAATTTTAATAATAAAATTTGATACGAGATGTTGGGGGACATGGATAGATATGGGGAATGATTAATCCACATGAGAGGGGAGGGTTTAAGAGAATATATAAGAGGGTTCCAAGGGGAAATTATCCATGTCTATTAATTCAACCCACTTCCTAAAAATACTATTGGTATATGAACCTTCTATTTTGTTTTTGAGTGTTCCCAAAGCAAATCATTGAATACATGTAAGAGAGTGGGTGTTGGGGACCTAACCTCCCTAACCCCTCATGTAGGTATAATAGTATATTTCCCATGTAATAAAGGTTGACGTTAGTCTATAAGGCCTATTTAATAGATGGGAACAAATCAATGTAAG
Source organism: Picea mariana (assembly GCA_032191745.1). Taxonomy (NCBI): domain Eukaryota; kingdom Viridiplantae; phylum Streptophyta; class Pinopsida; order Pinales; family Pinaceae; genus Picea; species Picea mariana. The sequence continues at coordinate 31,671 of JASDQU010440209.1, read as the reverse complement.
AATACCTAATAGAAGCTTTTGCTTCTAGAAAGATCTTCTACTAGAAGCTTCTTTGGAAGATAGAAATAGTATAAATAAGAGAAAGAGGCATGAGAAGTATTTTTCTTGAGAATTATTGTAATAGACATTTTCTCTATTGGAGGTTTCCCCCTCGAAGAGGCAAGTGAACATTGTTTCCTATGAATAAAGGTATATTTTTGGTGTTGTAGTTCCATATAATTTGTTGTTTCATTGTTATCTCTACAGTATTTCCATCTTAAGTTGTTATTTCAATTTTATTCTTTGCATTATTTTTCTTTTCTGCTAACATAATAGATCTGGTACCTTACAATAGGTGTGAGAAGTCACATCCCATAGTTATTGGGAGCATGGGGGATAAGTACAATCGTTTTGGAGAAGAGTGTAAGTCAAGAAAGTAAGTCAAAGGGAGTAAATTTGTATGGGTAATTACAACAATTTTAGGTAGTCAATATTTTTGCATGAACAACAAGAAGAAAGAAAAAAACCAAAGCTTGAATCTTGAGAAACCATGGAGGGAAAATTTAGCATCATTTCTGGAGTGTGAGACAAACAACATTCGCTCACACAAGAATTATCCAAAATACTTGGAATATAACATAATAATCCATGTAGGAATAATGTATAAAATATGAATACATAAGATGAGATACAATATCCATGAAGGGGTACCATTAACCAATAGTCATGTCCTTTCATTATTAATAATTAATAATTAATAATTAATAATTATTAATTATCATTTAATTATTATGTTATTAATGTCTATTTTATATGTAAATTTATGTTCATAAAATTGCCTTCCCCTTAAAAATGCTTTGTCCTCAAAGCATAATCACTGGAAGAATTCCCTTTTAAATTTTGTTTTGGCATGCGATGTCTTCTCAAATCTTATGTGCTTGTAGTTGTGAGTCTCGACGAAACAAGATGATATAACCTTTGAATTCCCAAACTAATGTGTTGCATCTTCTGGGGAGTGATCCATCCCAAATCTACTTTCATTGGAATTGTTTGATGATCAATTGTTTGGATGGGGATTCTCATTTTAAGCTACCCTACAAGTTGTTGATTTTGTCTTCGTTCTTTTTCGGTGTGGTAGTTTATTTGTTGGTAATAAGAACATTGTTTATTTTCCTCTTCTCCTAGTTGTTGGTCGTAATGACTCTTGTGATTTGGATGACAATAAGGCATCCTAATATCTTGTGAGTTTTCCTTGGAATCATATTATTTTGATGGTTGCATTGATTTGTCAATGTAAACATTATTTTGAGTTTGAACATCAACTGACTTTGTATTGGTTCCTTTTTCTACTGTCGAAATTTGAATGTCAGAGAATTTCTCTATTGGGCTAGTCATTGTTTCCTTGTGGACTAATGATTTTTTGCGATCTAAATGTTCTTGTAAAGACTTCTTATTATGCTTGATATTTTTAATTTGAGTTAATAAATCTTGATTGTGTCGTCTTAATTGTAGAATTTCTTTCTTATTTTCTGACCTATTGTCTTTTTCTGATTCTAGATTCTCCTTTCTTTCGTCCTTTAAGATTTTGATTTGTTCAAGTAACTTCTGGTTAAGGTTCCTTAGGCAGGAGATTTCTTCCTCTTTTTCAGTTAATTTCTCCTTGAGACCTTGAATTTCTTGTTCTGGATTCTTATTCCCTTACTTCTTGTCTTTTAACTTTTTGAATTTAACTAGTAAATTTTGATTATCATTTTTTAATCGTAATATTTTTTCATCTCATTCTAGTAATTATTGGTCCATTTTTTGCCTTTTGGTCATTAGTTCTCGAATACGCTCTTTGAAGGATTATCTTTCTCTATTAACCCATTAAAATTTTTCTCCTTCTCAATTTCAAACTATAATTTTTTATTTCTTGCTTTATAATGTCCTAGTTCTCCTTTCAACATTCGTGATTGTTATTAAGTATCATTCAATTATTATGTTATTAATATCTATTTTATATGTATATTTATGTTCATAAAAGAGTGTTTGGAGTAGAATACTAAAGATCTAGGTTTTTAGGCCTGAAGAGTGAACTCTTGTGTGAGTTTCACTGTCACAATAACAACAAGTGATTTTTGTTGTTTTCCTGGTAGTTTTTAAGTGTCCCAATAGAAGGATTCATGGTTACCTATGCCAAATATACTATGATAAACAAATTAGACACTTGATGGAATGATATAAATGAAGGGGTACATTCCTTGGGTTGGATAGGTCGAGAGGAAGACAGATGGTGGAATCTCAGGATAGATGTAGGACAATACCAGTGGGTTGTGGATTTCTAAGCCATGAGTGGATAGTGAGAGACCACCCTTTTTTGTCGATCTCTAGTCCCATATCATGGGTGACTTGTTTTTTATATATGGAATAACAATTCTATGGTTGGGTGGCATGTTCATCCCAAGTAGCTAGTCACACAACCATTTGTAAAAGGTAAGTGTTTTATCTTGTTTATGTGTTGCACTATGAGTTTATTTTTTGCGTATTAACTCTGTGTTTGAGAACAATTTTTATGTTGTTTTATTTGAGTTATTAAACTACATTCATGTCTGTTTTAGCATGTTGTATATGCATTTAATTAATGTTATCAAGAAATAGTTAAATCTATGGGTAAATCGTGGTTGGTAAGCTACATGAATTTAGTTAGCTTTAATTTTTTTTAATTAATGAGTATTTCCATGCATAATGGACCTCAGATATGTTGGGGAACATATAGAGAATGCTCTAGACTATACCTATATGAATATTTTATTTTTAGCTCTACCTAAGTTAGACTCCTATGTTCGTTCAATGCAAACTCTTTAAATTTCAAATGCAATGTAATTTATTTTTGATGCAAATGAGTAATGCAATCTTTTACTATAGGTGCAATGGAAAATTCAACGTAAACATTATCTAAATGAAACACAACTTTTTGAAACAAGGGAAACTTAATATTTTTATTTTCCAAATTGAAATTATGACCACTACTAATGAAAACTCAAAGTATTCCGAGAATGCAAGTAATATTTTTTAAACCAATGCGCAAAGGAAAATAGGGAGTGCTAGGAAATGAAATTTCTTTTCAATTATAAAGATGGTAAAGACTGAAAGAAAAAGAACAAAGAAAACTTCTTTAAAAATGAAAACAAAAAACTACTACAATTTTCCTTTTCAATGAAAAACAACTAAGAGTAAGGTTAAGAAATCGAAAGGACTAAACTAGAATCTTTCAGACTATAAGGAGGGATACCAAAGAAACCCAAGATAGAAAAGAGATTTCACACTACCGTTGGCAGCCAATTAACATTTTTCCACTGTCTTATAAGCTGCCTACACCACTGTTTTACAAACCTTAATTTTTCGTCGCATTGCTCAAATGAACGACACTTGTATTTTTGCGCCATTTGCACACTTACCTTCGTTTTTGTTTTCACAACTGTAAGCGTGAAAACTTGGTCTTTCGAAGTCGCATTAAAATATTCACTGAATTGTCGTTATCATTCTTGTCGATATGCCCATTGCGCTTATATTTTACTTATCATTGTACAGTTGGCAAAACCCTTTTGATCTGTACTCATTTGACATTCTTTGATTGATCATGTAATTTCGTTTCATGAGTGATTGAGTTGTGATGTATTGGCAATTGGATTAATTCACTTGGCGTACTGATTATATGAAAAATCATTGGTGTTATGGCTTAAACCCTTGGTGTGAATCGTTTTATATAACACTTGGTATTGGTTTCGATTTGTATGTTTGGTTTTAAAACTATGGCATAACTTTTGATTGCGTGCATGGTTTATCCACTTATCAAAGGTTTCAATTGATTGATTGAAGTGGCATAGTTGTAACACTTATGCATTGTGATTTGAATAGTTGAAAGCGCCAACGGTTGTACCATTGGCAATGACTATTCTGCATGGACAGAAATAGCTCTACCACCTTCGCACGATGTCATTAATGGCTTCCCTTATCCCTGTTTCAACTCTGATAGCATCGGGTAAGCCTGTGAATACTCTGCTCCGGCGTATGTTATGATTCGAACCCTGGATCGTTCACATCACTTACCGTGTGCTCTTCTCCATGGCACCGGTGGTGCGAATTGAGCCGAACGACAGTCAAGATTTGTTACTCTTTGATAACAGCTGGAAAGATTTGCAACATAATGGTTGGCTCACGTTTGTACAGAGGTTTGAGGGTTTTAATCTATTTGTTGCACAACAGTTCGCCCTTACTTTTGATGGATGTAGATCCAAAATAGGTGACATTCAACTTGAAATCAGTGAAGAGTTTATTAGCTCTGCCACAGGGTTAGCAGCCACGGGCCAACGATGGTTTAAAAACTCTAAAGTTGAGGAGGTGCCATGGCCATTATTGTTCCTCTCGGGGAAGGTCACATCCTATGATAGAGGTATGCCGATTTCCATGCTTAAACCAAGGTGGCATGATCTGTTGATAGTGGTTAAACAATTCGTGACTTGTGAGGGTTGGTATGGACTGGTTTTTCTTTACCACCTTTGTTTGTTAATGAATTTTATGGGTTATCCATTGAACATGCCATTTTACTTTCAACGTAGCCTTTATAAAATGTCAAAAAGGTTTAAATGAGAAAAGGCCAATAGTTGCTTGTTCCACCACGACCTAATCAGACTCATCGATGTGCAACACTTAAATACTCACGGTGATAGTTGGCAAGCGTTTATCTCTCAAAATGGTTTTGTTGATACAGAGCCTGTCCAAGTTGACAAGCCTGTGGTTAGTGAAACTAAGGTCGAAGCACCCGTGCCTTTCCATTCCCTTCTATCCTCTCCTAAACCCTCGGTCGACCCTGATATCGATCTACCCGATGTTATAACTGAGAAGGTTGAGGCTATAAAAAAACCTGTGAGTAAACAGGTCAAGGGAAACCCTATTGTCAATGACAAAGGTAAAAAGAATGCTCGACTTATATCGAGACTGGCCCGGAATAAACCTAAACCTGGTGTTGATCAAAAGCCTATAGTCCTCGGTGAAGATTCTGACTCTAATATAGAGCGCTTCCTAGCCAGTGAGTACCCTTACTCCCAAGGTCTGTGCTCCGAGCCACCCTATGACTTCGTTTCTAATCTACCCCCTTGCCTAAAGAACAATCCTAGCTACCCCGGGATCAAGCTTCCTAGTGAAACCCTCGGTGATTTTACCAAACCCTCGACTGTTATTTTGAAGCCCGGGCAGTCACCATGCGACCAATGTAATGTGTGGTTGGAACGCTACTATACTGACGTCCCCTTATTATAGTCGAAAATCAAATCATTGGAAAATCAAGTTACAGTATTGACAAGCCAAAGGGACAAGCTTCAAGCAAATGACAAGAAGCAGAAAACCACTGGTTCCATCGTATTTAGGAATGTCGAATCAGCTATAGCCTTTGTGAATTCCAAAATATCATGATCAAGTTATCTGCTCGTCATCCAGGTATGAATTTCGATATCAATTTCATTCTATCGATTGCTATATTAATATAATGAATTGAGTTTGGTTTTCAAATAGCTCTGTCTATTGTTCGAAATGAATCTGTTATGGCCATATAAAAAATGGTTATGTTGTTCATCCTGTACATTGTTTTCATTTTTCTGAAATTAAATGAGATTATGATTCGGTTACACGATTTGGTCGTGCCCAGTTTAGCAATTGATTGGTTTTCGCTGGGTTTGATTCGTTTGTCTGTTGGTGTGAGTTAATGTGATCAATGGTGTTTTCTTTCACTTGGATTTTGTTTGTATCTGACCTGTACAAGAGATTTTTATGCTAAAATTAGAGCACGACCATGTTTTGATTTGGTATGATTTCATTATGGTTGGATTATATCGGCGCTGATTTTATGGTGTGATTTTGGAACGATTTCGTGAGTTTGATTGTTATGATCTTTTAATATGTTATGTGATGTAATCTTCTAAATCAGGAATACAACTCTATTCAACTCCGATTTGGAAAGAACGACTCTATTTTGAATGGAAACGATATTCTCATTTAGCCCGTGCAAAAGATATCTTCGTCGAAATCATGGAACTGTTTTGATTCAAAACGACTATGTTAAACTCAAACTGTTCGATTCGCTCTTGTTTTGATTGGATTGCTCTGTATCTTGAGTTAACACGATTGTTTTTATGAGTTGGATTCATATTGAAAATAGACTCAATGTTTCTCTATTGATTTTAATTTTCAAAACGAGTTTGTTAAACTCAGATCGACATCTGTCATCTCTGTTGAATTCGTATGATGAAATTCGGTTAATATTTCGTTTTGAAATGAATTCAAGTAATGATTTCGTGGAAATTCAATCTATTTTGTAAGCCCCAATTGGCAATAATAAATGATTGGGTGAATCCCACAGACCCTGTTACCAACCGACTGAATCCATTATGATTTCGTTTGTGATAATGTACATATCAGTTTTGATTTGATTCGCTAATAACTTGGATTGTTTGTTGTGTTTAATATATTGCAATCAGTTTGAGAAAACGATCTTGTTGATCTGGTTTGGATATGAAGTGATCTTGTGGATAGCTGAAGCAACCTTTTGTCTTGATTTCAATTGGTCCATGAATCGATTTCATTACAGTCGGTTATCCAATATGATTCCGTTTACCCGATTTTGTGACACCAAACGAAACAGAGTATATGCATCGCTATAGTTGTTTGATTGATCTTAGTCTTGTTTTGATCTCAAATTAGTATAACAATTTCAATTTGAATGATTCATTTGTTTTTAAAATATCCATTAGATACTTGTTAATAGTTGAATTTAATTCTTTAAAAGATTTGAATTGATTTTAATGTTGATTCTGTGTCTGATTTAGACCAGCTACAGAATCGCAAGATTCTGTAGCTAGTCTTTAGAATTAGATTTTTATCATTTTCATTAGCAAAATATCCTCTTAACTTGCCCTTTTTTGACCTCTGGTAGGTACATCCGAATTGCATTGGGCATGCTATGGCAGTCTAGGAGATATTTGTGTGATATAATTTTATTTTTAAGTTGTTAATTTGAGTTAGAGATAGGAACTTGGGATATCATCCCAGATTTTCTGTAAACAGTTTTGATAACTTCCACAGGGATGTTTTACCCTATAGGAGGTCTTTAAATACTTATTATTTTTGTAATAAGGAGCATCCTCACTTGTGGGAGAACCAAGCTATGGATTTCTAATACAAACTGAGACGAAAGTTGATGTTTTGTTACAGCTTTCGCTTTCATAATAT
>JASDQU010440209.1:5905-21954 GCA_032191745.1 Picea mariana | reverse complement strand
TTTATTCTGATCTGGAACTTCTTGGCAGGATACGGATGTCAGAGTGGGTTAAATGGAAACCCTGTCGAGGCTATGGACGCCTGCTGGTAGCAGTGGCTCTGTCAACAATATTGGATATTTTATCTCTAATATCATGACTCGTTGGGCTTAAGACTGTTATTTGTTTTCATCTTTTAAAACACTGCTAGAATAGTTGGTTAATGATGATGTCTATACGATTTTTTGGTTGTTGTTTTTGAGTTGGAATTATTTTTGTTGTCCTAATCTAAATTTGTTTTTTTTTGGCAGAGATAACTGCTTCTACCCGTGTGTCGCCATTGTTGGTAGCCAATTAACATTTTTCCACTATCTTATAAGCTGCCTACACCACTGTTTTGCAAACCTTAATTTTTCGTCTCATTGCTCAAATGAACGACACTTGTATTTTTGTGCCATTTGCACACTTACCTTTGTTTTTGTTTTCATGACTGTAAGAGTGAAAACTTGGTCTTTTGAAGTCGTATTAAAATCTTCACTGAATTGTCGTTATCATTCTTATCGATATGCCCATTGCGCTTATATTTTACTTATCATTGTGCAGTTGGCAAAACCCTTTTGATCTGTACTCATTTGACATTCTTTGATTGATCATGTAATTTCGTTTCATGAGTGATTGAGTTGTGATGTATTGTCAATTGGATTAATTCACTTGGCATATTGATTATATGAAAAAGAATTGGTGTTATGGCTTAAACCCTTGGTGTGAATCGTTTTATATAACACTTGGTATTGGTTTCGATTTGTATGTTTGGTTTTAAAACTATGGCATAACTTTTGATTGCGCGCATGGTTTATCCACTTATCAAAGGTTTCAATTGATTGATCGAAGTGGCATAGTTGTAACACTTATGCATTGTGATTTGAATAGTTGAAAGCGTCTACGGTTGTACCATTGGCAATGACTATTCTGCATGGACAGAAATAGCTCCACCACCTTCGCACGATGTCATTAATGCCTTCCCTTATCCCTGTTTCAACTCTGATAGCATCGGGTAAGCCTGTGAATACTCTGCTCCGGCATATGCTATGATTCGAACCCTGGATTGTTCACATCACTTACCGTGTGCTCTTCTCCATGGCACCGGTGGTGCGAATTGAGTCGAATGACAGTCAAGCTTTGTTACTCTTTGATAACGCCTGGAAATATTTGCAATATAACGGTTGGCTCATGTTTGTACAGAGGTTTGAGGGTTTTAATCTATTTGTTGCACAACAGTTCGCCCTGACTTTTGATGGCTGTAGAGCCAAAATAGGTGACATTCAACTTGAAATCAGTGAAGAGTTTATTAGCTCTGCCACAGGGTTAGCAGCCATGGGCCAGCGATCGTTTAAAAAATCTAAAGTTGAGGAGGTTCCATGGCCGTTATTGTTCCTCTCGTGGAAGGTCACATCCTGTGACAGAGGTATGCTGATTTCCACGCTTAAACCAAGGTGGCATCATATGTTGATAGTGGTTAAACAATTCGTGTCCTGTGAGGGTCGGTATGGGCTGGTTTTTCTTTACCACCTTCGTTTTTTAATGAATTTTATGGGTTATCCATTGAACATGCCATTTTAATTACAGCGTAGCCTTTATAAAATGTCAAAAAGGTTTAAACGAGAAAAGGCTGATAGTAGCTTGTTCCATCACGTCCTAATCAGACTCATCGTTGTGCACCTCTTAAATCTTCACGGTGATAGTTGGCAAGCGTTTATCTTTCGAAATAGTTTGGTTGATACAGAGCTTGTCCATGTTGACAAGCCTGTGGTTAGTGAAACTAAGGTCGAGCCAACCGTTCCTTTCCATGCCCTTCTACCCTCTCCTAAACCCTCAGTCGACCCTGATATCGAACTACCCGACGTTATAACTGAGAAGGTTGAGGCTATAAAAACGCATGTGAGTAAATAGGTCAAGGGAAACCCTACTGTCAACGGCAAAGGTAGAAAGAATGCTCAACTTATATCGAGAGTGGCCCGGTATAAACCTAAAGCTGGTGTTGATCAAAAGCCTATAGTCCTCAGTGAAGATTTTGACTTTGATATAGAGCGCTTTCTAGCCAGTGAGTACCCTTACTCCCAAGGTTTGTGCTCCGAGACACCCTATGACTTCATTTCTAATATACCCCCTTGCCTAAAGAACAATCCTAGCTACCCCGGGATCAAGCTTCCTAGTGAAACCCACAATGATTTTACCAAACCCTCGACTGTTATTTTGAAGCCCAGGCAGTCGCCATGTGACCAATGTAATGTGTGGTTGGAACGCTACTATACTGACGTCCCCTTATTACAGTCGAAAATAAAATCATTGGAAAATCAAGTTACAGTATTGACAAGCCAAAGGGACAAGCTTCAAGAAAATGACAAGAAGCAGAAAGCCACTGGTTCCATCATATTTAGGAATGTCGAATCAGCTACAGCCTTCGTGAATTCCAAAATGTCATGATCAAGTTATCTGCTCGTCATCCAGGTATGAATTTCGATATCAATTTCGTTCTATGGATTGCTAGATTAATATAATGAATTGAGTTTGGTTTTCAAATAGCTCTGTCTATTGTTCGAAATGACTCTGTTATGGCCATATAAAAAACGGTTATGTTGTTCATCCTGTACATTGTTTTCGTTTTTCTGAAATTAAATGAGATTATGTTTCGGTTACACGATTTGGTCGTGCCCAGTTTAGCAATTGATTGGTTTTCGCTGGGTTTGATTCTTTTGTCTGTTGGTGTGAGTTAATGTGATCAATGGTGTTTTCTTTCTCTTGGATTTTGTTTGTATCTGACCTGTACAAGAGAATTTTATGCTAAAATTAGAGCACGACCATGTTTTGATTTGGTATGATTTCGTTATGGTTGGATTATATCGGCGTTGATTTTATGGTGTGATTTTGGAACGATTTCGTGAGTTTGATTGTTATGATCTTTTAATATGTTATGTGATGTAATCTTCTAAATCAGGAATATAGCTCTGTTCAACTCCTATTTGGAAAGAACGACTCTGTTTTGAATGGAAATGATATTCTCATTTAGCCTGTGCAAAAGATATCTTCGTCAAAATCATGGAACTATTTTGATTCACAACGACTATGTTAAACTCAAACTGTTCGATTCGCTCTTGTTTTGATTGGATTGCTTTGTATCTTGAGTTAACACGATTGTTTTTATGAGTTGGATTCGTATCGAAAATAGACTCGATGTTTCTCTGTTGATTTTGATTTTCAAAACGAGTTTGTTAAACTCATATCGACATCTGTCATCTCTGTTGAATTCGTATGATGAAATTTGGTTAATATTTCGTTTTGAAATGAATTCAAGTAATGATTTCGTGGAAATTCAATCTATTTTGTAAGCCCCAATTGGCAATAATAAATGATTGGGTGAATCCCACAGACCCTGTTACCAACCGATTGAATCCATTATGATTTCGTTTGTGATAATTTACATATCAGTTTTGATTTGATTCGCTAATAACATGGATTGTTTGTTGTGTTTAATATATTGTGATCAGTTTGAGAAAACGATCTTGTTGATCTGGTTTGGATATGAAGTGATCTTGTGGATATCTAAAGCAACCTTTTGTCTTGATTTCAATTGGTCCATGAATCGATTTCATTACAGTCGGTTATCCAATATGATTCTGTTTACACGATTTTGTGACACCAAACGAAACAGAGTATATGCATCGCTATAGTTGTTTGATTGATCTTAGTCTTGTTTTGATCTCAAATTAGTATAACAATTTCAATTTGAATGATTCGTTTGTTTTTCAAATAGCCATTAGATACTTGTTAATAGTTGAATTTAATTCTTTAAAATATTTGAATTGATTTTAATGTTGATTATGTGTCTGATTTAGACCAGCTACAGAATCGCAAGATTCTGTAGCTAGTCTTTAGAATTAGATTTTTATCATTTTCATTAGCAAAATATCCTCTTAACTTGCCCTTTTTTGACCTCTTGCAGGTACATCCGAATTGCATTGGGCATGCTGTGGCAGTCTAGGAGATATTTGTGTGATATAATTTTATTTTTAAGTTGTTAATTTGAGTTAGAGATAGGAACTTGGGATATCATCCCAGATTTTCTGTAAATAGTTTTGATAACTTCCACAGGGATGTTTTACCCTATAGGAGGTCTTTAAATACTTATTATTTTTTGTAATAAGGAGCATCCTCACTTGTGGGATAACCAAGCTATGGATTTCTAATACAAACTGAGACGAAAGTTGATGTTTTGTTACAACTTTCGCTTTCATAATATCAATCTTTTGTTTCAAGTTTATGCATGTCACTTTGCAGTTGATTATAGACTACTTTAGCTATCATAATCTATTACAGGATGATGTGATTTGATTAATGTGCTATCCATATCTGATTTCTTCCATTACTTAAAAATACAACAATTATTTTTTTTCAGTTAGTGAATGACAGATTTCTCTTCTTCACCAATTGAATCATTTTTGTATAAGTTTTTGCATACAGATTTATGTAACTGTGAAGATTTATAACTCATAAGATTGTTGTAAATTTTTTTTGTCTTGTTTGTCCTGTAATCATATTTGAAGAACACCGCAGCTTATTGTTTACGACGAGCTCCTGGAAAAATTCGGTGTGGGTTTCCTTCCTCCGATCAGCTAATACAATCATTGCATACAGGAGAAACCTGGAGCTTTACTTCAGGTCAGTTTTTTTTTTTTTTTTAGTATTTAATAGTTTATTTGTTAGTATAGTATAAGTAGTTTAGTTAGATATATGTTTAGTTTAGATTTGTAATTAGAGTCAGTATGTTAGTTGTTTAGTTTAGATAGTTTTTAGTTATTTCTTTTTCATAAAATTGTAAAAATCAAAAAACAATAGCTCTTGTTGTCTTAGGACAGAATGTAAATGAGTTTTTCAGGTTTTCATTCAAATCTATAAATTGTTAATATTGTACATTTTTTGAATAAGATTTATTTCTGTTAGTAGTTAGATATTTAATTTGCTAGAGTTAGCATAGTATTAGATAGTAGATTAGAATAGTTAGATTTTATTAGTTTGTTTTAATGGTTAATTTTAGTTAGATTAGTTTATTAGTTTGTTTTAATTGTTATTTTTAGTTAGATTAGTTAATTTAGAGTAGTTTTCTTTTGTTTTCTTAGGACTTAGATCAGCTAACGGAGCCGCTAAACCCGTCAGGGTGGTTCATTCCAAACGACTTGGGTTATTAGACAACCCCGGACCGGTTCCACTCTCCCAGTTGACAGACGGTCATTTTCACCCGTCAATAACTACCCAACTAGGATTGAAGAAATTGGTAATGAAAACTAAATACTTTTTCCTTTTTCCTTGTGAGATTAATTTATTTAACGGATTTTTGAAATTGACAATAGGATACAGGGACTGAGAGGACCTGACAAGATCCTAGAAAGCCAAACAAAACATCCAAAAAGGATGAGAAAATTTGAAAACTTCTCTCTCGGGAGATGTGCATGAGTGTGCATACAACAAAGTGCATATGAATGTTCCTGTCTGAAGGGTATGACGCATATACACACCTGTATACAGATTAGGTTGAATTTACAACCTCAAATATTCCATAAAGACTAGAAATAAAATGCCAGAAGGATTGAAAAGGTACAAGTAAGATTCTAAAGAACTAAACTACTCAGTAAAGATAAAATCAAGCACAGAAAATAAAATGAAAACACCTATGAATAACGCAAAAAGGAGAGAATCACTAATATGGTTAGCATTTTTGTTATGGAGAAATTATCTTATGGCTATGAGTTAAAGCCACAACAGAGCGAGGACCTTCAAAGAGTGAACTCAATCCTAGAATTGCAATGAAGCAATATTGTAATGAACTTAACTAACCAATTATCAGTAAGGAATATAGAAGCATACCAGGTTCCCTATATTCTATGAAGATACCATGGTTGAAACCTTTCACTTTAGCACTCCTTTCCAATAGTCCATTTGATCACCTAAAAATAATCAAGTTGACAACTACAAATGGGTAGTTATATGATAACTAACTCTCATAAAAATGATTCAAAGAAAAAAATTAGATTAATTAGTGTTCTAGGAATTTCAATGCTTAAACATAAACATCATGCATTAAAACTTAATTAATTGATGGGAAAGAGGTCTCTTTATTAATGAACATCAATACAAAGGTAGTTAACACCTGTATCTACCACAACACTACTGTATAACTAGAATTCAAGTCCCTACCTGTAGGCCATTGAGTATAAATAGTACCTCTGATTCCAATGCTCGTGCAAGTCCAAAGAAGATGAATGGGTTATTATGGAAAAGATATGAAGAGAAAGGAAGGTTGGAAACATTGGTTTCTATATTTGATGAAATAAATCAGTTACAAGGGAATAGGGTCTTACATACGAGGAAAGAAAATGCAAACATTATGATGCTTCAAGTATGATTTTCCTCTCATCTAGTCTTCAACTCATTTTATACCCTATTCAAGTGGTTGGAGTGGTTACAAACAATTTTATATGGGCAATAGGGGGTCAGGAACCAAGGAAACCCATAGAAAACACCCCAAAATATGCAAAATATTATTTTTTTGATCCAAATTAAGGTATATGCACTCTGCAAAGGAGAAACATGTGTATGTACACACCTTGCATAACTATTAGGGAACATATATGACAAATAAGGGTGTTTTTTTAATAATCCATAGGAGGAAAGGGGATCAAGGTGTACAAGTGGGAAAGGGAAAGGAAAAACATGTCGTTAATGCATATGTGGTGACAATTAATGATATAACAATAGATCCCATATAAATAGACATATAATGTTCAACAACACAGGTATTCCAATAGAGGACGAACACCTTCAAGAACCAATCACATAACCAAATCAAATATCAACACACCAATGTTTTCACCTGGTAAAACCCGGCCCCAGCCAACACATCCACTTAGAGCAGTTTATTAATGCAAAAGAAAAATATTACAGAGAGATTTTACAAGATATTTTCTCACAATCGATCATCGACAAATAACCCTCCATTCTCTTTAAATAGAGATCATGGACCAATTGGGTGTTAAACCATAGATCAATGGCCATTAAAATCAAGGAGAGTATGAACCGTCAAATCACTCTATGTCGGGAACATATCGTGATCGTCATATTTCCTAACTACAAATGCATACTTATGCATACTAAAGAAACACACTAAGAAACACACTTTTACCTAACGACACATTAGACCAAGTAGATATTAAGTAACTCCTAAGTGTCTAAATATCCTAACATCCCCCCTTAAGAACAAATTGGGATAGGATTGAAGGATTTACAATAGTGACACAATAGGAGGAGGAAGAAGGAATTAGAGCCTATCCCCCCGTAATGACAACTTTCTGAACTCCTAACATAGATTGAAGTTTGGTAGTTCGCTTCTATAAGAGACTTTGTGAAAATGTCTGCAACTTGATCTTCTGTAGGGAAAAAGAACACTTCAATAACTTGATCATGAATGAGCTTTATGATGAAGTGCATGTGTAGCTCGATGTGTTTTATACGCTGATGTTGAACTGGGTATTTTGCGAGCTTGATGGCACTTTGATTTCCACACCAAAGGTTGGTCAGATGCTGCTACCAGAATCCAAACTCTAAAAGGATCTGACGAAGCCATAAGGCTTTCTGAATTGCATTTACTGTTGCTCGGTACTTTTCTTCTGTTGAAGAAAGTGCAATATCCTGTTGTTTCTTACAGGCCCAAGTGACAAGTCCTGAACCAAGGCTGAAAACATAACATGAGTAGACTTCCTCTTATCAGGGTCGCCAACCCAATCTGAATTAGTGAAACAAACCAATAAAGGAGTCCCCCTGAACTGTAATGTATCTTGAACTAAACTGTACTATGAACATAGTGAAGTATCATTTTAGTTTCTTTCCAATGGCTTTCATGGGGTGTTTGCATATACCGGGAAACACGACCAACAAAAAAGGAAAGATCAAGATGGGTATGAGTTAAGTATACGAGAATACCAACTAACTGATGGTACAAGGTGGCATCAACTTTGAAGAAGTAAAAGTGGAAGTAATCTTGACTCCAGACTAGAAGGGATAAGGGGTTGGTTTACCATTGTCCATGTGAATGTGACGAAGAAGGTCACAAGCATAATTAGACTGGGAAAGAAAAATTCCTTCATTGGTTTGCAAAACTTGGAGGCCAAGGAAATAGTGCAAAAAGCCTAAGTCTGTCATTTCAAATTTCTTCTTAAGGATGGTTTTCACATGGTTTAAAAGTTTTGAGTCACTATCGGTAAGGATAAGGTCATCAACATAAAGGAAAAGGATTATGAGATGGCTTCCTACTTTCTTGGTATAGACATTAGGATCAGAATGACATCTAGAGAATCAAATGGCAATAAGAAAGTTTTTCATTTTGGCATACCAAGCTTGGGGAGCTTGCTTGAGACCATAAAGAGATTTCTTAAGGCGACAAACAAGGCTAGAGTAATTCTGGACATATCCAGAAGGTTGTTCCATGTAGATTTCTTCTTTCAAATCTCTATGCAAGAAGGCAGATTTAACATCCATCTGATGGACCTCCCATTTATGTGAGGTAGAAAGGGCAAGAAAAAGTAGGATGGAATTCATTTTGTCTAGAGGGGAAAAGGTTTCATTATAGTCAATTCCTTCAACTTGGGAAAAGCCTTTGGAAACTAATAGAGCCTTGTGTCTTTCAACACTTCCATATCATGCATACTTAGTTCTATAGACTCATTTACATATGACAAGTTTTCTTCCTTTTGGAAGAGGTACACTATCCCAACTATCTTTTTCCATTAAAGAATAATACTCTTCATTCATTGTTGTATCCCAATCTGGATGACCTGAATCTTCTGCAAATGCCTTTGCATCATGAGTTTCTGAAACTTGAGCCAAAAGAGAAGAGGCTCGTTGGAACTGTGAATGTGTCTGACAGTGATCTGAAGCATCACCAACAAGATCACCAACTGTTTCTCGTGTTGAACGGACTCATATAGGAAGCGATGGAGTTGGTGATAGTTCAGGTTCAAAAGACTCATATCGAGGAAGGTGAGAAGGCGGAGGTGAATTTCCATCCTCACTTCCATCATCTAAAGAAGAAACCAGAACAAAAGAAGGCACAAACGTTGAAGATGGATCATAGGCCGAAGAAGGCATAACCGTTGAATCAAGATCATAGGCCAAAGAAGGCACAAACCCCGAATTAGGCTCGCAGGCCAATATATTTTCATCAAATTTAACATCTCTTCTAATAATAATTTCATTACAATGTGGTTGAAGAAGTCTGTAACCTTTGACATCTTCAGAATAACCAACAAATATACACTTCTCACTTTTAGGCTGCAATGCTTTCCTTTTCTCATCAAGAATGTGAGCCCATGATATACTGCTAAATACAAGGAAGTGACTTACATCTGGTTTAATTTTAGTCCAAGCGTCTTCTGGTGTTATATTTTTAAGAGCCTTTGTGGGAGTGTGATTTACTTTGTAATTTGCACAGTTGATCGCTTCCTCCCAATACTTTAGACTTAATCCCTTATATTGGATTATACAATTAGCCATTTCTTTTAATGTGCGGTTATTTCTCTCAGCAACACCATTTTGTTGTGGTGTATATGGAACAATGTGTTGCATTTAGATTCCCTATGTAGTCCAGTAACTTGTAAAATTAGTGTTCACATATTCGCCTCCATTATCTGTTCTTAACCTTTGAATTTGATGTCCAGATTTCTTTTCTACAAGGGCCTTGTAGGCCAAAAACTTGTCAAAACCTTCGCTCTTAAGTTTTAAGAAGTAAAGCCAAGTACGTCTAGCAAAGTCATCAATGAAAGTTAAGAAATAATTACACCCAACAAAATAAGGAGAATAAATTGGACCGCACACATCACTGTGAACAATAAGTAAAGGACCCGAGGCATGACAAGAGGTACGTTTGTCAAAACTATCCCGATGATGTTTGTCGAGAACACAACTAGCACAAACACCACCTCTTCATGAAACAAGAGGAAGACCAGTCACCATATATTGATTGCATAGTTGCTGCGATGAGAAATAGTTTAAATGACCAAACCACTCATGCCAAAGTTTTCTCAAGTCATCGCTATGAGCAACAAAAAATGATGAAAAATATGATGAACCAAAGTTGTCAAATTTTTACAACCTAGTAATATCATCAACAATTCCAATTTCAATAACATGCTTAGGATATTTTAGATTCTTGGTTACAACTTGGTGAGGTGAAAACTCTACATTTTTACCTTCACCTGAATGAGTGATTTGATATATTGATAGAAGGTTAGAAGAAAGAGTTTCACACATAATACATCATTGAAATGACCATTTTCTACTTGAACTATTCCATATCCTTCAACACTAAGCGATCTATCATTACCAACAAATATTTTCTTGGTGTTACATTCATTTAGAGTAGAAAATATGTTTCTATCCTTAGCGATATCATAAGATGCTCCAGAATCAATAAGCCACTCATCAGAAGTAGAATTAGAAGTTGTATTGAAGGAGAAACCAGAAGTTGAAAGTGCATGTCCATGAGAAGAAGAATAAGAAGTAGAATCAATATTGATGTTGTGATTCTTCATCGTTGATTCTAAATCTGCCATCTTCTTGAAACATTTGGACTCATCAGGACCATCTTTATCACAAAAGTTGCAATATCTGTCAGTCTTCTTATTTTTATATTTTTCTCCTTTGTCGCCATTAGGAGCGGAAGTTGTTTGAGTGGGTTTGGGACCCTTATATTTCTTGTTATTGTGGCGAGGATGTTTCTTCTTGGGATTCTTGGGTTTATCTTTCTGATGGAAAACTAAGGCTTTGTTGGAGGTACATGTAGTGCTGATCACTCCAAGTTAGATTAGCTTATCTTTCTCTCTAATCAAATCATCACAAAAGTTATCAAGAATGGGTTTTTGATAAGCTACCCCTAGAGCCTCTTGCATGGCATAAAAGGTAGATACAAACACAAAATATGCATTACCTAGCTGACAAAGAATAACATATATGCAACATTCTTCTTCTATCTTTATCTTACATTTTGCACATAGAGTTCTGAGTGTTTTAAACTTAGATAGATAGTCTTCAATGCAAGAAAAATCACTTGGACTTAAAGTTAGTACTTGATTTTCTAACTGTTGTGCTTGAATAATATTGTGTTTACCAAATACAGATTCAATATTTTCCCAAGTTTCTTTGGGTTTCTCAATTGATTGAAGGTGGAACCTTAAATCAGGAGAGATGGACATTCTGATTAATCCACATGCTTCTTCATTCCTATTATCCCATTTGGCTTTCTTATCAATTTTAGTGGGTGTTATTTCCTTTCCCAAGGTAATCTGGTACAAGCCTTTACTTCTTAATAAATCCTCCATATGGGATTTCCATTGGAATTAGTTGGTGTTAGTAAGTAAGAGATTACTTGTAGAATCCATATTAAATATGCAAATAATATGGATTTAAAACTGAAACTAATGATTTGAATGGAAGGATCTCGGAAAGTTATGCGGTTTTAAAAAAAACAACACTTAAAACGGACTTCAGATGTGAGAGTTATGCCCTTTTTAAAAAAGGCATAAACGGTAACTAAAGGACCACGTGGTGGTGTAAGTTGTTTTATGAAGTGGCCCACTTTTATAAAGAGAAGTGGGGATCACTTTTACAATGAAGTTACTTCATGCAAAATAAATAACTCTAAAATAAAATATTAAAGCTACTTATAGTGATTCACTTTTATACTTGAAGTGAAATACACTTTACAATTCTAGCATGAACTTTTTCAAAAAAAAGTAACAAAAGAGAGACTCGAACTCAAGACCTCTTCGTTGCTAAGGAAACTTTTAACCAAATGGGCTAGAAAAACATATTGTATTGTTTCACAAGAGGATTGGGGGTGTTGTTGTTGTTGTTGTGGAAGACAACCTTGGAGAGCGTGCTAAAAAAAATTATTTTCGCACAAGAAAACAAATTCGCTTCTCGATGACAACAAGGGTTAGATCTCGATTAGCTTACCCAGAAGATGCACCTTTTCCTATCTATTTCTGATTTGCTGAGATAGCACAGGGCATGGGTAAAAGAGAATACGTAGATCTAAAAGAGTATTAACCCGGAAACAAATAATATCAAACCAAAATAAAACCAAAATAATACTTTGCAAAAATTAAAAAAATGTGTAAATTCATGCTTTATACCTTCAGATCTGACTGTAATGGTTGTATCTTGGGAAAATGGAAACCTTTTCGAGTGAAAAAAAAAAGTGTTCTTGACTGAAACAAGTGCTCAGGACGCAATGAAATAGTTGTCTTGGCCCATAAATGTACGAAAATGATAGAAAATGAAGATGAGGTAACTCGGCTTCCAGATCTCGATCTACAACATGAGCGGGTCTTCAAACAGGCTCTGATACCATGTTCTACAACACATGTATTCCAACAAAGGACGAACACCTTTAGTAACCACTCACATAACCATATCAAACATCAACACACTAATGTTTTCACGTGGTAAAACCCCTACGGGGAAATATCCATGGCCCCAACTAACGCGGCCACTTGGAGTAGTTTATTAATGCAAAATATAAATATTACAGAGAGATTTTAGAAGAGAGTTTCTCACAATTTATCATCGAAAAATGACCCTCCATGCTCTTTAAATAGAGATCATGGACCAATCGGGTGTTAAGCCACAGATCAATGGTCATTAAGATCAAGGAGAGTATGAGCTGTCAAATCACTCTATGTCGGGAACATATCATGACCGTCGGATTTCCTAACTACGAATGCATACTAATTCATACTAAAGAAACACACTAAGAGACACACTTTTACCTAATGACACATTAGACCAAGTAGATGTTAACTAACTCCTAAGTGTCTAAATATCCTAACATATGACATGCATCTCAAGTTTTGAAGTTATAAAATACTTATCTCAACTTAATATGTTGGCACAATTGGCTAGTTGAAGATTATTGAATCAAATATTTAATCTTATCCAACCTTGATATGGGATATGCGACTACGGTAAGAAATTATTGGGTGCATTGAATATATATAAAAAAACACACCCATCTCTTTAGTTCTTGTGGGGACAAGGATGCTCCACAATCATTTATATATAGTGCATCATCGTAAAGATGCATTTTTTCTTGTAATAATCAGAAGGTACCATGAATCTATATTGACTCTATATTGTTTTGAAGATAACAATCACACTAAGAACCAAAATAATAAATAGCTTTTTTTCCATCACTTCACAATTAAATCACATTAATCACATAAAACAATTAGTTCTCAAATATTTTCAATAAAATTTCCCACATGAA
Source organism: Picea mariana (assembly GCA_032191745.1). Lineage (NCBI taxonomy): Eukaryota > Viridiplantae > Streptophyta > Pinopsida > Pinales > Pinaceae > Picea > Picea mariana. The sequence continues at coordinate 8,605 of JASDQU010440209.1, read as the reverse complement.
AATCATACTCAAAAAGTGGGGTTCACAATAATCATGGAAGATCAATTAAATATTTCAATAACATTTACCACATGAAAATCATAATAATCATGGAATATCAATTAAATATTTCAATAACATTTCCCACATGAAAATCATACTAAAAAAATGGGTTTTTTAATAATCATGGAAGCTCACCTAAATATTCAATTTTTACATTAGAACTTTCCAAAATATTAACTTCTTATCCAATGTTTTAGTCAATTTTTTTATTTCAAGTGCTTAGATCCAATTACACAATAATTATTAATAAAATTTTGAAATTTTGATTATTTTGTTTAATTGGGAAAGGTCATTTCATATAACTCAATGAGTTAAATTATCTAAAAATATATCATTTAGCAATTTACAAACCAAAACATGTGAAACCTGATAACCTAATGTGGTGAGACAACCAAGCAAGTCACCTTTTGCATGCATTACATCTAATAAGAAATATATCAAAGAAATGTCATTGCAACATCTTTATTAACTTTCATAGTACACAGAGAGGCGAAGTTAAAAAATTGATAAGCATATTACCTTAAAAACCTTGATCACTATATTTAAATTTTTGTTTTCGAAAAATAATAATGGAGATCAACCATCAAGTTGATCGATTATATCCCTAATTGGAAGGGTAATTTGAAATTTTTTCATGTCTAATGCCAAGAAAAACAAGTGGAGCTACAAAGGGCACCAAGTCCCTACCAATAAATCTGAGTTGTGTGGAGGAAATCACATGTATACCCAAGAAATTTGAGTTCAGGTTAATCATCCGCTTAAACAATGTAAGGTTTGTCCTAACAAAGCCTTATAAAACATAATTTAAATAAATAAATTCTATAATAATTTATTTACTGTTCTCTATTCAGCGTAATAACAACTCACTGTTCAGCAAAATTTAAAAAAATGAGAGCAGCATGATAATGAATAATGCATGATAATCAATAACATGTTCATCATAAAAAAAATGAACAATATAACAATAATTAACACAACATAATAATGATGATAAATACTTCAAACTAATGTTGTTCTAAAACTCTGCCCCAAGCTGAAGCTCTCCCCAAAACTAACTAACCTCCCAGACAGCTAGGAACAACCTATCAGGCTCCCTAGCCCCAGGATTACTTACGGTTTCATGGCCCCCGAGCCCAAAATTCTCAGCAACAGGTGCCCCCTATGAAATTCCTCAAGCGAAATCCTCAAGTAAAACCCAAATGAAACCAATAATCCAGATGCAGTCCAAAACTGCTCCTCCCTTCACCTTCTCCCTCTCCCATAAATTAAAATATCTTGACCGCCCAAAAAGAGCTCCCCTTCCCAAGTGCCTTTCCTTGCCTTATGTCACTTCCCTTTCATTATCCACCGCCTTATCCCCCCATTAAAACTCAACCACGTTATCCCCACATTAAACCTCAACCACCTTATCCCCCCCTTCCATAAATGGGTCCATCTACCGATACAATAAGTCTCCAAAATAAAAATTAATAATTTATTAAACTAATATTCATTAAACTAATATTTAATCATGATAATTAATTAATTAATTAGGGTTGTTACATGCACCCACCCTTCAGGAAAATTCATTCTGAAGTTAAAGTAATTTATAATACAAGGGAAATGACACATGGTTTACACATTCATATCCAATAAATAACATTATCAATAAGTAAGACAAAGAAAACTCATACATACTAGTGTACATGTGCAAGAAATGCATGTGTATCTAGCACATACAAGTCTTGGGCATGTACTAATAACAATAACTATCACCTCTATAGTAATTTTTGTATGCATCTAATCCAATCAACAAGAATATTCATGTTATAAAAGATAATAAACCAATCAAATGTTTTTGAAATCCCTTAATTACAATAATCTAGCTCAACAATGTTTATTTAGACAATTGTAGTTTAGTAATGTAATTATGAATATACATATATACACATTTTATTTTCAGAAGGAAAAACAATAAATTCTACCATAAGGAAAATCTCCATACACTCTCAACTATTTCTATTCATCCTTCCTCTCTAACTTACTTCCATCTTCCATTCCTATCCTTCTTCTTCTAGACTATCTTGGAGTGTCAACGATATTGACCTAACTCCAAATAGAACCTGTAAGAGGAAGTGTCACTATCTTGACCAAGATTCCCCAACAGGCAACTAACAGTCATCATCACACATCTAGGGGACCATGAGATAACATCGTCCTTCCATGAATCCAAGTTTCAAAGGATACATGGTGGGAAATGCCTCCACCCCTCTTAATAGGACTAGGGTCCACACCCTACAATGGAATATATAGTGGCACCATGTTGCTTGGAATTTTGTCATCGTTTATTCAGTTTTTGGGCAGTCTCACCACCTGAAAACCTGCACTGGTCCATATATCATAACAATGTATTTGTACCAATAGAATTTCACATACAAAGACTCATACCATATTGTTTCTCAGTGGTTGGTCATGACATCCACTTTTATTACCATCATCCCTTGGTTATTTCATAGCCCATTGACCTGCAAATTAGTCTATAACACAAACTCATACATATCTATGCATTATCATCATGTAATTGCATACAACCATAATATCAATTCGGTATCCACATACCAATAACTTTAATATCAAAGTTTTCAAGTTAGAAATAGATCTCATAATATCCCCATAATT